>VZTX01012931.1:80374-110911 GCA_013400915.1 Pardalotus punctatus | reverse complement strand
CCCCCCCTCCCCGGCCAGACCGCAGGGGAGCCCGAAGTTTGTGACACATTTTGTTTTGGACCAGTCCAGCCTCCCCTGTAACTCACTGGTGGAAACCTTGGGCCCTCTGATTGGAGGAGCATCTCTGGGGTGCACAGTGTCCTCTGTGAGGTGTTGCTAGGTGAAATCACCCCAGAGACAAGGCTTCCCCCCATCTTCTAGCTGCATCCTTTCTGCAAGTGGCACGTGTGTACCCCTTCCCCCCACACACCTCTGACAACCATCATTGAGACAAAACAGATCTAAAATGGCTCCTCACAGGGGTTTACAGGAGGAATGGGCCTCAATATTGGCACACAGTGGTAACCTCAAAGGCAACCAGGGTCATTGCATCATTTTTTATGATTGCTGGGCTTTGAGGAAAACTGAAATGCCAAAGCCAGGAGGGCAATGGTAGCTGAGGAGTGGGATTCCAAGGCTCACTCTCTCTCAGGTGTAATCCACCCATTTTCCCTCCAAACCACCTACCTGTGAAAGAAATCCCTGCTCTTTTGAGCAGCTGCAATGGGAAGGAGTCACAAGTTACCTCCCCACAGGAGGAACAGAGAAGTGGAAAGAGGTAAAAAGAATGAGCAAAACACTCAGAGAAAGAAGAGAGGATTGGGGATACAAAAGGGAAGAAATGGAGGAGAATCACGTAGCAGAAAAAGCAGATATTTGAAAAGAAAGGTTTACAAAATAGGAGGATGTTGAAATCAATGCTAAAGTGGCTGGAGCCCAGCCCAGAAGCTTTGGCAACAGGATAGCACCCCATCAGAATCTGCATAAGGAATAACTTCTTCACCAGGGCCCTCTTATTGCTCAAAATGCAGCAGTTTTAAAGCTGGATGAGCAGAACGTGTTTAAGAGCTTTATTAAAGGCCTCCAGAGATGGTCTATGCAGATACAAGCTCACTAATCCTATAGAAAATTTTCAAAGTTTACGAATCCTACAGGAACTTCAAAACCTCAAGTGAAGGGTGACACTGAGCATTTGCCACACCAAGAGAAACATCCAACCACTTAAAATGCTGTTTTAGCAACCCACAACCCATGTCTATATGGACAGTGGCATAACACTGTCATCCTCCACAACATCCAGAGGCTTTTCCTTTGGTTATTTTTTGCTTTGTGAGAAAATCTTATCTTTGACAGCTAAAGAATTTGTCTCAGTTCGAGCTGTCACTGAAGTTTCCTCAGTTCCCTGTACTTTGCTGATTTTCCATCTGGGCAAGGGGATGGTGCTGCACACAGTGCATCAAGATAGGCAAGGCACAACTTTTAGGCATACATCTCTAAGCTTCATTGTTAACAAACAACTGTGCTCATCCTGAGTGTGATGCACAGGAAGGGAATAAAACAGCAGCACAGGAGAGGAGGGAGCTCTGCTCTGCTAGCCCAGCAAGCCCTCACAGACTCAAGTCCCCTTGAGACTTTGGACAAGGAGAAAATGAGATTAAAAGAGATGTATCTGGACAGAGGTGATGTGTCACACAGAGTTGAGGAGGAGTAGTTTGTGTTCACCCTTTTGTGTTGCCAGTCACACAGCATCTAAGAATTGTTTTCCTGCATATGCTTGCACGTGGGTGAGATGAGAAACATCAGACCCTAAAGCTCCCCACCTAACCCATTGCAACCTGGCTACAAGGGAAACTGATGCCTACTGCTTCTTGAGCTGTTTCAGCCAGCCTGCACAAAGCCTTCAGTAACACACTGAGTGTAAAGCCTATCCCGTGGGTAGCTTCTTATGCTCTTCCTGCTTTCAGAGACCATCTCCTGCCACCCTCAGGTGCTAATTATGGCAATAGATATGACTCAGCAGTTTGTTGATGTAATTTAACTACTGAAAATAAGATATAGGAGCCATGCTCCACAGGTGAAGGAGTTGGATGACTGCATTTTTTTTGTAGCCTAACAACGGGCTGTATAGCATGAGTTACTTTTCCGTGTGTATTATAGCCACATTTAATTATCAAGCCATGGAAAACAGATTAGAAGGAACACAGACCATTTCTGTGTCCAGACAGCTGATGCTATGGAGTTCCAGCTGCAATCAGTCACTGCCCCAACCTGTCCCGTCTCACATGGCTTGTGACAATATTAGACCTCAAGGTCTCCAAGACCCAAACTCTCTCTTTCTCTAAGGGCAGTACAATAGTCCAGGCTTGCTCAGCAACCCCAGAGAATTCCTCACCTCTGGTCCATGAGACAAAGCACTAAGAATAAGGCAGCATGAATAATAAAAAATCAAAAGACTTACCAAATGGGTCGCTTCCTCCTCCAAGCGAAATCAAAATCTCAGAGCAGCTTTACAATATTTAATTAGGGCTGATCCAAAAGCTCATACTGACTGCTCTGGCACCTGTCCTACCTGCTTGCATGCCCTTACAGCCTCCTTTGAGAGAAGCAAATTTTTCCCCCAGCTTTTCTTGACTGAGTTGACAAACCTTTGGATTCCCTTTGCCATTGTGATAATATTATCTGCTTATCTCTATTTGTTATTTTTCTTTCTGCATTTTGTTTTTACATATTGATACCAAATAACTCTTCCCTTGACTAAAACTGGGGAACGTGCAGAAACAAGCAGAAATATGTTGATACCAAAAATTAATGCCATTTTTAATAGAATAAAGTTTTGCTTCCTTCATGGAGTAATTTTTCATGCATCCAGAGAAAAATACTAAGTTGGCTTGTGTGGAACTTGTTATACTATGTTTAAACTTACAAACACATATAAACCCTGGCGAGGTAATCTTGAGTATCCTACAAAGAGATTAATATCATACCTAAAAAAATAAACATGTGGGCTCCTAACAGCAGCTTCTATACCCATGTTCACAGAGATGCAGTTCCTTGGTACTGAATGTTCATGACCCCTTCCTCATTCTGTCCCAGCCTGTTACTTCATTCCCTACGATTACACCAGTCCACTCTGAGGATGCACAGAGCTGTAACTTAGGCTGGAACTTCCTGACCACCTTCTCTGCCATCTCAGTCCCAGTTCCCCTCAGTGGCTTCCTGAGACAGGTTTGTGCTGGGCATGACAGTGAGGGAGTGAAAAAAAGCATTTTGCCAAGGGCAAAACCCTCATTCATTTTGTATTCTTTTCTTAGCTTGTCCCTGAGGCTCAGGAAGTAGTGAAACAATGGGGACAGACTATCATAGGAAGTAAGACTGGAACTAGACCTTGAGCTTCTCAACAGAGCTTGATAAAGTGAACCTTCATCTTTTGAAGGCTTAATGGCTTGAGATCAGGCAAAACCTAATCTGCTTATTTGAAAAGATGAAAAGAGAAAGTGGAATACTCCAAGATGGGATGAGTACTTCTGAGCCTTGGTAGCTGCAAACTTTTCTCAGTATTAATCACTCCTATTTCTGCCATGCTTGACTGAAGGAAAAAAGAAAAAGCTGCAAAATTGGGCAAATATTAAAACCATTTGTCACCACAAAGGCTATATTACAAATAGACAATATCCTTGGATGAAGACAATAAAACTTGCTGTTCACTTTATAAATTTATGACCTTAATTCAATAATCTTTCTCTATAAAAAAATGGTGCAGTTTCTAAGCAGCACATGAATGGTTTTTTGAACTGTATGTGCAATGATATCACCAAATTCATAATGGTACCAGGGCACTCAGCTCATCCTAGGATCCCAAGGCCATTACAATCAGGGATGGTAGTTACAGTCTCAGGCAATGCTGTTGCTTTGCTTAAGATGAAACTATAGATGCAGTAGCAATTTGGCAAGTAACAAGAGAAGATGTGTGGCCACACAGTGGTCATTTGAGACTCTTTCTACGGCACACCTGTCACAGCACTGCTATTCACTTGTACATAGGAGAACTGAGTTATAATCTAGGAGACAGTCTACAGTGTATACCAAAATTATTAGTTAAGCATTGGCAATGATTGCATTTGACACAAACCATACATGAGAACAACAAAACAGCTGTAGGTACAATATCCCCACACAGGCCCAAAACCAGTGGGAAAACCCAATGGCTTTCAGTGTGGTTGCCCACAGAGCAAACTGCAGCCCAGCTGTGCCCAAGCCTGCAACAATGGGATGAGGAGCACAGCTGGCCACACAGGACCCCAGACCATGTGGAGGACAAGGGAGAACAGAGCAGGAGTGAGAGCTGTCTGAGATGTGCATGAGTTCAAAGAAGCAGGACAGGAGCCCTGTCAGTGTCCTCTTGCAGACAATGGTTAGATACTGGACAAGTCCAAAAGGGATTTTGTTTAGTGATTTGATGGCTTTTTTAAAACACAATTTGCCCAGTCAGTGGCTTAAACTTCTACAGGCTCATGCAGGGAATCTACTAAACTCTCACCCTCTGGCAGCACTTGCCAGACACTTTGGAAAAGCACCAAACTCTTCTGGCTTCCATGGGACCTGGTGAATGCAAGAGGTGCAGTTGGAAGCTTTCTCTGAGGAACACCAACCTGTAATTCACACATGCATGTAGCACAGCTGCCTTTAGCAGCCACAGTCTCACGGCTGAACTTCACTCTGAATATCTACTGCAGTTGGATTTAATTACTCCAGTCCAACACTTGGCTTTGAATTATTTGATTCTCACTTGCCAAAACAATGGCTCCCTCCCATTTTTCTATGACAAAACAATCCAAACTGTTGCAGCTGACAATAGAGCTAATATTTACAAATAGTTACCAAAAATATTTTAAGTTCTGGAGGTACCTCAGTAAAATATGACATTTACAGATAAATTTACAACATAAGACGAGAGTCACAATAGACAAAATTCCTTGGAGAGCTGGTATCTACAGATATTTAAATCACTGTGTAAATCATATAGACACTGCACAAGCAGAAGCTCTTTTAACATAGCTGATGTGATGATTTCTATTTCATGCGAGAGAAAATGGATACACCAGAATGATGCTGTATTCCTCTTCAACCCTGCACAGTTGCCAAGGCTGATGTTGGGTGATTTATTATCCCACCCACTTGCTAAAATTCCTTCAGAAGACAGTGCCAGTTTGTGCTGGCCACACTTTATCTTTTCTTTGGGCTTCAGAAATAAAACGTGTCTTTCTGAATAGTACCTGTTTCCTTTTTTCATGGAAAAAAACATGTTTAAGGTTCAAAAGGTTTCAATCAAGAGTAAATTCAGATTCTCCTTTTTGTTCTCTTTTCCACCAGGGAAAGGATATATCAAAACCTGCTTGGTGTTTTACACCAAATACAATAATAGCTGTAATAAAAAATAAATTATCTCTAAAGTTTCATCATATTTTTAAAGTTTCTGTATCTTTCAGCACCTTTTTTTTTTTTCTTTGGTGATCTGTATTAACAGTTCAAAAGGACAAAACCCTGTCCTACTTCTGCCTGCCACCCCTGCACAGAAAGACATGTCCTATTTGGCTTGAAAGGAACCTGTGGAGGCTGTTCGAGAGGAAGCCTTAAGCAAAGTACATTTCTACTCAGAGCCCAAGGCACACACCACCCGTT
Source organism: Pardalotus punctatus (assembly GCA_013400915.1). Taxonomy (NCBI): domain Eukaryota; kingdom Metazoa; phylum Chordata; class Aves; order Passeriformes; family Pardalotidae; genus Pardalotus; species Pardalotus punctatus. Next base: position 105,412 of record VZTX01012931.1, on the reverse strand, counting down.
GTTATACAAGCCTCTCCCTTGTTTCCACCACCTATTGTTTCAACAGCTTAGAAAAATTAGGTGTGTGGGGCCCCCTTGCCCTCCTTATGCACAAGAGGTTTTCCATTGCTTGAAACGTAAATCTCTCCCTAAGCTGGCTGATAAATACAGGCCCTGTGGCTCCCACACAGCTGTGAGGGATGGTAGCGGCGCTTGACGATTGAAGCCGATGCACGGGGAACGGGAGGCACCGCTCGGGGAGCCGATGCACGGGGAACGGGAGGCACCGCTCGGGGAGCCGATGAAAGGGGAACGGGAGGCACCGCTCGGGGAGCCGATGCACGGGGAACGGGACGCACCGCTCGGGGAGCCGATGCACGGGGAACGGGACGCACCGCTCGGGGAGCCGATGCACGGGGAACGGGACGCACCGCTCGGGGAGCCGATGCACGGGGAACGGGACGCACCGCTCGGGGAGCCGATGCACGGGGAACGGGACGCACCGTTCGTTGCAGGTGCCGGAGCCCACGCCAGCCCTGGCCGGTGGGCGCAGTGCGCTGCAGGACCACGAGGCAGCGCCCGCGCTGGCAGCGCTGCAGCTGCAGCCGCACTGCCGGGCAGCGAGAAAATCCGTCCCCAGTCCTCCGCAGAGCCGGGGACAGCTGCAGACTGAGCCTGCGCTTCCACTCCTGTTAAGTAGGTTACTGGCACCAAGGGGAGCAAGAGCCTGAAAATTAACCTATGTTTTAATCTGCCCTCCTGCATTACCAAAGTGTGCAACTCCAGAATAAATGGGAAGGGACTCCCTGAGAAGAGCAGTGTTGGCAGCAACGCCAGCCAGAAACTTTCCAGGCTGAATTAAGCTCGACAAGACTTGTTAAACTCCTGGGCAATTAGTCCATGGCTTCAAACGTTTCTCCTGGACTCAGAGGATGCTACAGGACGCAGGGTAACATTTTTCTGAGAGCTGCTGAAGGTTAAAAACTGAGGCTAAGGGAAAATAGGACATGTGGCTGACTGAGATGTTTGAATTGAGAATCCTACATATGTTGCAGCTGGAAAGCAAGGAGATTTTGGGAGCTGGATTTACAAAGCCACCTGTCTATTTTATGAGGATGCCTAATTAGAGTGCTGCAAAAATAAAGCTATCCAACTTATGTACAGTGTTCCCTTGCACTGCCATGTGTCAGCAGGTTTAGCACTCAAGACTGTTAACTGATAAATCCATTCTGTAATGTGCTGTCAACAATAAACATAATTACAGTAAACATCAACAGGAGTCAGTAACACAAGTGATTTTCCTCATATTTGTGAACAATTGCATTCTGTAAATATCTGCTCTCACAGTCCAACAAACATCTCTACGATGGCAGCAGAAGGCAGGTGAAATCTTATCTCTGGTTTTGAGACTGAATTTATTTACAAGAATTTAAAATCTCCGGTCCTGTTCCTCTAAATTGTCTTTAATTCTGCAAATATCTTACTTATGCTTTACATTCTCTGCTTCAAAGCTACACAAGCCTGCAGAGACTCCAGGCATGTGCACTCAGCTGCATGCTCCAGAACTGCATGTCCCAGAGATGCATATGCATGAAACAAAGAAACCAAACAGCAGGGGAAAACATTTTGCTCCATCTTCTCTGGAATGTCTACAATGAAAACAGAAGTGGGAAAGAGCTCGTTTTGGCAGTGTTTCGACATTTATGTGGACCATGAAATGTAAATTAGTTCAAGGCTCTCTTACTAGTACAAGAAGCATTCAGTTAACAAACGTGTTGTTCTCTGGGAGCCAGGCCTAGAAATCACCCTAATATTAACTTTGTTAGAATTTAAGTCATATTCCACTGTCTTTCCCAGCACAGAAACTAACACCTCCATCTCTCTGAGCTGCTCTCTCCCCACCACAGGTACCTTCACACCACCCTTTACAGCAGCAAATGGATTAAAATACAAAATGTTATTTACTGAAAGATCAGACTCAAAATCAGGGAAACAGAAGGAAAATAGAAAATTTACATTACTTTGCCCTTAACAAATGGCACTTAGTTTGATATAACCTCAACCTGACTAAGGAAGGGCACCTTGCCCTGAATCAGAATAAAGGACACATTTCAAAGTGCACACAGAATTTAAAACATAAAGATTTGAGCAGTTACTGCTGAGTTCTCTTCACTCTGCGTATGATAAGATGGTAAACGCTGCACAAACCCCTCAGGAAGGTGATGCTCTTTTCCATGCTCATTTCCCAGCCTGGTTCTGTGGAGTCCCAGCTTTCTCTGTGTGCTCCTGCACCAGGCAAGGGACACAGTCAAACATTCCCATTTGTAGATGATCACAAATGTTCTCACTGGAGCCCTATGACCACTGTCCACAACCATTACCGATCTCAAAATACCCCTACATTGTGGTCTCCATGTTGTCTGGCACTCTCCTAAATCTCATGCAAGTGGGAACTAACTCATAATGCTTACACAATACAATAAAACTGAATCACAACAAGCAGGCAAGTGACAAGCAATTAACTTAGGCAAAATGCTGCATCTCTAACAACTATCACACAAAAAAGGACTGCAAGTTGATCAGGATGCCCAAGGGCACCAATGCAGCTTGGCAGCATCATGTCCCCAACCCACAGACTGGTAAATAGAGAGCAGCAGGTGCTGTGAAGATGCAGACCTGGCACTTACACCAGGTCACAGGAAAAACATTTTCATAGATGAAATCGGACCTCCTGCACCATTGGTTCCCACCTCATCCTGCCTCAGCAGTTTAATTTACAGGGAAACAAAGCTCTTTAAACAGATTGCTCTATGTTCATGGCTAACAGGACAGAAACATTAAGTAAATGAGTGTGACTTGTGTGGGCTTCTGCAAGGAAGCCTCTCTTCAAGGGAACAGGGAGAGGATCAAAAGTGTGCTCAATCGCTTCTGTTTTTTCAGGAATTCAGTAGGGTTTGAATCATTCTTGCAGGTGGAAAACACTACCAGATGCACACGTCCCTTGCATTTATTTATATTTAACTATCTTAAACTCTTTTTTCCACACAGAATTCAGGCATATTAACTGAAAATGCAGGGTCGGATCCTAATATACTGGCATTTTACAACACTGGTCTCCAAATGGGAGTATGTCCCTCAGAAAGACCAAATGCTTCGCAGCCCTGCAGCGCCATGAGCTTGGCCCTAGCTCTGGCACACCCCAGAACTTCTAACGGCTGGTGGTCTGGTTTTGATCCAGACAGAGTTTAAGAACTTTTACCAGGTGATTTCCCCCATCAATAATCTCCAAGCAGCAACTGATAAAGGGACAGTTTTGCAAAATACAAACAATGGAAAGAGCCATAACAAAACTCATTCCAAGTCAAAGCATTTCCACAATTTCCAAAACATCTCACAAACTCCAGTGGATAAAAAAAAAGTTTCAGGTTTGAACCAAAGTTTAACTGATGGGCTTTGTGGGTTTTGCAAACCAGTAGTACGCATAACATGAGAAGGCATTTGCTTGAACAGACACAGCCCCACATTTACCCTGCACAGCATTCACCTGGACGTGACTGGGCTGTGGGTGACACTCAGAATGGCACATTGCACAGTGTTCTCTCCTTGCATTGCTGAGCAGCAGCAACCAGTGCCTGAGGAAAGTGCACACAGCACTTTCCTCTCCTGTGCTGCATGAACTTTTGAGCTCCAAGTACTTCACCTCCATCAATAGTAAGGACAGAGCAAAAAGAAAAGACAGCATCAACTAAAAGAAATGCAAATGTAGTCATGTAGACTGCCATAGCTGATGGCATTGTCCAGAAAACGCCAGATTAGAAAATTCCCTTTTTTTTACTTCATACTTTCCTGGAGGGCTGCAGTGAGCCAGGACAGCCCAGTACTCAATCGAAGAGGTGATTAGAAATTATAGGGCTCAGCTGTAATGTCCTTAACTCCTGCCAAGTAGAGGATGCCAAATTGCTAATGTAAATAGCTCCTTTTAATGCCTTAAAGCCCTGGAAATGAAATGTGTTTTCCTGAAAAATCAGTCCTTGGTTGACTTTCTGTCCCAGTATCAAACGTGCTCTGCATACAGGTTTGGTTGTTGTCTACACGAACAGGATAGGACCTTGTGGGACCAGATTTCCTTTGCAGAGCTGCACATGCTTGCCTTTACCCATTGTTAAGTACATGCAAATGGCCACCCAGGCAGAATTTTCCACATGCCCTAATGTAGCTCTCTCTCTATTTGTCTGCATCCTGGCTAATTCCACATACACAAGACTGCAAATGAGACCTCCTGTCAGCTCCCATGTTAAAATATTAGTTAAAACAAATGCCATGGTACAGGGATTCAGCTCCACACAAGGATATGCCTTCAATTCCTGGGGTGCCAATATCACAGTCTGGGGTCACATTTGACACTCCCAGAAAAGCATGTAAACCAGTGTGCCAATTCAGTTACACTGGCTTATTAGGATTAGCAGACAACAATCCTCTCTGCACCGACATAAAAGTTTCACTTTTCCCATTTTTAATTTTCATGCATTGTTCCCAGTTCAAATAGCAACACAGTCAACAAGTCCATTGAACTGTGTGGGTTAGGAATGCAAAGGGGTGCTGATGCTCCCCACTGCATCACAAGGGTCACCTGCATGGCATGAAACAGTTTCCCTAAGGGAAATTGTCCTTTCCCACAGATGTTTGCTGGCTCTCAACATTTTGCAGCTGGAGAGCTAACAGCATCATCCTTTACACGGCTGTGTGTACCCCACAGAGAGCAACCCTCAGCTCATGCAGTTTGATGTGCTAAATCAGGGACCTTGCCTGAGGTTTCAGTTGATTATCAAAAAATCTATGGGGCTGATGTGCAGCATCACTCACTAGAAGAGCAACAGCAGCCTGGGAAAACGTACCTGGGAGCTCAGCCCTGAGCTGCAGGCAGCAAAGTTAGAAGAGTTGTCAAAATATTTGAGCTGTGCTTCTGAAGCCATGCTCTAACTAGGTAAATCTTGTGAACATGGTTTGTTCCATCCATATTTTCCTGCACATATATTTGATGGGCAGAAACATTTATTTTGTCAGAGCCCTAAAAGCCCCTGATGTTCAGCACTGATCTCTGGCAGGCTGTAATTCAGCTCCCCCCTCCCAATGACACTCTTCTGTTCCACTAAGGAGACCTCAGAAAAATGATGCCATGGTCTCACAGGTTTCCTAGAAACCTGCCTCCAGCAGCACATGTATCCTCACAGCCGTGTTCTCCATTAGCTGTTCTCAGCCACAATATAAAATGTCCTGTGCCTACTGGCTTTTACAGACTGTAGCTGTGGCCATTTACAGAAATTTTGGGCACTTCCCAACCTGCCACCCATAGAACAATTTTGGGAGAGGAAGGTTTTTGTGGAGCAAGACAAAAGCAAACACTGGTGTGTGTGAAGAGCTGTGGTTGTTGAATATGTCAAGAATGTAATGTTTGGATTAAGGAAAGCCAAACAGATGTATCAGAGCTGTGCCAGGAAAGGATGGCTCTGTTACCCTGTTCGTGTCTTCCTTAAAACATCCCGGTACCAAAGCCAGGCCAGCTCCCCTCCTGCCTGCCCAGCCTCAGCCCACCTGCAGGTACCAATTCAGCCCCCCAAGGCAACTCTGCTGTCCTGTGCCTGCCTGCTAGCACACAGTCCTCCCTTGCCTCCTCCAGACCCCCATCCTGCCTGTGAACCTCAAAGCAGTTGTACTGTGCTTTGTGCAAACCCTTCAGAGAATCTCTATACTGAACGGTGCTGGCAGAAGTAAGGTACAGATGAACTGACCACTATCTGTATCCTTTTCAGTCCAGACAGACATAATCTGACAGCCACAGCCACAAACACAGACTGGAGAAGTCTGGGCACAGCTGCCTTCAGTTTTGACTTGCCTGTTTTGAAAACATGGATGCAGTTTACAGTTTTAATAATTTTTGATTTGTTAAGTACAATCCATCTTATAATAACATTTACTTCTCTTCCCTCTGGCATCTCAAACAAACAGAAGGAAAAAATTAAATACCTTGCTTGGAATCCTAAATATATTTTGGTTAAAAATGCTGCTGTGCTACCATACAGCTGTTACCGGCATTTCCTTGCTGGTACCCAAGGCCATTGGGCCCCTTCCTGCAGGGATGATACGAGGTGCCTGCACCTGCTGGAAAATGTCTGTCAGAGAAATGCAGAAGGTTCTTAGCTTATAAATAATCATTGTGTGAGCATGCACAGGACACAAAGACCCTGAGCAGATACCCAAACTTTCTGCGTCTCTGTGCCATGACGTTCTCTGAGTAATGATTTTGAATAAGATACACAACACTTAACATAATCACCCAGGTCTGTTGCCCACTGCAATGAAGTACTTCAGCAGTCATGCTTATGCATCCACATATAAAACTACAGTAAATCACATGCCAATTCATTTAGTTTGGAAAGTTTAAGGGAATAAGTGTAACTAATAACAATTTTGAATAATGAAACAAGCTAAAAAATCCATATTTGAAAAATTTGTAAATTTGCAGTCTTTTTAACAAAGTTTAAATACATATCAAAATTATTTGACTAGGAGTTTGTAAGTGGAGAAATAAAATATTTTTATTTTCCTCTCACATCTGATTAAAATCAGAATGACTTCATAACTTGCCTTGGTTTACCTTACTCTGCTTTTTACTTCAATTTTTTCTTCAAAAAATTTGTATAACCCTTACTGACTCTTGTTTCCATATTTGGTGACATTTAACAACTGTAAAGCTAGGAATTGCTCAACACTTTTGCAATGTATTAAGTTCCAAACTTTTCACATCTACAGTGTTAAATATGTTCAGTTGCCAAAAATCCAACTGCTTCCAAGTGCCCATTCCAAACATCAAATATGTACACTGGAAGAGCTAGTGATGATAAAGGCTGGCAGATTACCAAGGCTGGAAGTTAAAAGTTGGAAAGTATTTTCTGATTTACCCTTTTGAATTTTTTTTTATTTTATTATGGAACAAAATGAAACTTCAAAGCACTGGCATGCAGAGCTGAAGTCTCTGACCACCTCTTTTCTTTGTGGTGGAATTTCATGGTTCCGCATGGACACGCCGCATGCCCAGAGGCACACAGTACTTATACCCATAGGCAGGAAATCAGCATACATGTATGCTATTGCAACATGGAACACTGCAGTGTACTTTCCTCCATCCATTTTATTTTAGTCTGACTGCAGTATTTCAGACAGGAGCTGTATGCCTGTGGGAAGCATTCAGGGACACACATAGCTTATTTTAATTTTATCATTGCTATCCACTCTTAAGACCATCTATTTGAGATCACTCTGCCTCACTGCCAGGAGTCAGTTGAAAGCAAAGGAAGAAATTTAGGGCTAGCAACTGCATGGGAGCTAAAGAAATTTTGGTTGAAAGATGGGGAAGTGGGCAATGGAAGCAGTCTTGGGTCTGTAAGTCCTGGTCAGCTGTAATCCCACACTCAGGCGAAGTCTGGTTGGTAGGACACAGGGAAGCTGGGGGCAAACACCTCCCTCACCTCTGAGCCACCCATCACAGGTGTGTCAGCCACATGGCCAGGATGTTTGGCTGCTGTGCTGCTGAGCAGCCTCCCACACACCTCTCTGCACTTCAGAGAAACCAAAATGCTTCATGCAAAGAGGTGTGTTCTGACAAGTACTTACTGGTCACCACAGTTTTGCCAAATTGTTTCTGATTTGAGTGCTTACACCAAACAGTTTTGTGGCTGAGTGCTGTTCTGTACACTCTCTACAAAGGTAATTCCCTCAAAAAACCTGCCTGTCAAATCCTCAGTTTTCAGTTCAGGCAGACAACCATGGAATTGACCTGCCAGGCTGTATCAGATGATGATCAGACAAGGCTAGGGAGAGAAAATGAAATGTCAGTGCCGAGTACTGGGTCTTGGGCACAGCCAGGAGAAGCCAAGTCAGCCATTTCTTCTGTTCTCTCAAGCACCTGCTCAGGTCTCTGACCAGGGGGAACGTTGGTCACCTTGTTCTAGAAGGAAAACAGGTGAGTACTAATCTCTCTATTCAGAAAATACCCAGAGCACAGTCTGACTCTTTATAACACATGCAGTCATTCACAATAGTGACAAGTTGTCAAGTTTCTTTGAGGAGCAGAAAGAAACAAGAGAAGGGCAGCTTTCAAAGATTTTCTTTTGCAACAGTATGTGTTGGGCAAAGTAAATAATGAGGCAGTTTCCCTGCTCACATCTATCATCTCCATTCCTTGGCTGTACTAAGGCTGAAAAGGGCCCATTCCTTGAAACCCTACTGAACCACTTTTTCACCTTTTGAGCAGGGAAGCAGACTGTTCTAGCACAGGGAACTGAAAGGGCATAGTCATGACCCAGCAACCTTAGGAGCTCAGGGCAATCTGGTGTTCTAATGAAGACTGCAATGTCAAGCAGCATTGGTTTCCTGGTAAGTAAACCACTTGAAAATACAGCTGGTCAGGCACAAAATCTAAAAATTTTGGACAATAACCATTTCAAAATAAAGCTTAGAAACTGCTCACTATAAAAATCACACAGCTGACTTTTTAAGCAAAATGAATTTCTGATGTTAGCTCGAGCAAAATTAAACAAATATGCCAGACTCCTCTTGCTAGTTTAGGTTTGGGTGGTCTTCGATCAAAACATGGTTACTCACATTTAAGAGAGTCGGATTACCAACTGAAAGTGGTGTCGATTGCTGCTGCTGTCAGGGTCAGAGCTGCAGCCTGCAGCTCTAAGCCCAACAAGATTCAGGTATTGAAAAATATTTGAGTTATATTTCACTTTCACTGGGGGAGGTAGGGGTGAGTGCATATTTAGAGAACAAACAAAATAACTCAGAAGTACAGAAAGTAGTCAAAACAAGAAATTCCCCCTGCTTTAGCAATCTGCTAATCCAAACGTTTCCATGACAAATATGGAAATGGCTGATTCTAGCCACAAATTTGGTCGTGATTGGATGCAGGCTGTAAAAACATAAAAAATTTCTATTTCTGTATCTAGTTGAAATAAGAGATGCATTTGTGTGTGCATTATCTGCTGTGTTGGCCCTTTGCCTTTTAGTGCTGTGGTTTTGATGGGTTTTTTTGCCCCTCATTTATTGATTTATTGCTTATGTTTGCAGGAGAATATACAAGCACACTGATATTCTCAAGTCCATCTCAATCATCTGTCTAAGCACTAACTACTAATGTGCTAAAGAGAGGACCAAGCAGTCAGCTTTGTTGGCATTTGGTCCATAATGAATGTAACTTCCTGATTCCAGTACCTCAAGTCCTTGTATCTTTAGGGTTTTTAAAGTGACAGTAATGCCAGACCCAGAGGGTAGATAAGATTGGAAGGGACCTCTATTCCCCTCTTCAAGGCAGGATTAACTACAGTAGGTTGCTCAGGACTGTATTCAGCTGGGGTTTGAGTATCTCCAAGCCTGGAGACTCCACAGTCCCTCTGTGGGGTCTCTTCCAGTTCAGTCACCCTCCTAGTTGGTTTTTTTTCCCTTATGCTCAAGCAGAGTTTCTTGTATTTCAGTTTGTGCCTGTTGCCCTTTGGCCTGCTCCTGGGCACCAGGGAGAAGAGCCTGGCTCCATCACCTTCACTGCTTCCCCCATCAGGTATTTATCCACCTTGATTTAGACTTCCCTTAGCCTCGTCTGCTGCAAGATGGACAATCCCAGCTCTCATAATCTCTCCCTGTATGTCAGATGCTCCAATTGCTTCATATTTGTCATGGTCCCTCAGCGGACTCAGCCTAGTACATCCCCATCTCTTCCGTCCTGGGGAGTCCAGCACCAGACACAGCACTGTTGTTGTCTCACCCGTGCTGCACAGAGGAGGAGCATCACCTCCCTCAATCTGCTGGAGATGCTCTGCCAGACCACCAGCCACCTTTGCTGCTGGCTCACTGTCAGCTTGTCCCCAGAACCTCAGCCAGGCTCCACCAGCATCCCAGGAATGCTGGTCTGACATACAAGCAAAGTGAAGATGGTGGAAAGAGGTACTATCTTTTAGTAGGTCAACTCAGAATGCTGGAAACAGCAGACAAGAATCCCAACAGGAAACAATTCCTAACGAAATGTACAAATAATGAGTGAACTGCCCTGAGCCACTCCCAAAGCAAACAGCACAAATCTCACAGACCGTCAAGGGACACTTCAGTGAACAGGGAAAGCTTCTGCAGTTTTACTGATAGGACTGAAAGTCTAAGAAGAAGAAATCTTTGTCCTGTCGGATAGGGCATGTGGGTCCCAACTTACCAAGACAAAATGCCCAGTTATATTGATTAAGTTTTCACACTTGAGCTAAGCAAATGATGTCCTCCTCTACAAATGCACAGTGCTGTCCTCTCCCAGAGACAAGGGCTCATGATTGATGGACCACTGCTCTCCACTTGACAATTTCTGTTTCACCCCTGCCTTTATGAATTCAGGCTCCCCATTTTCATTAGAACAAGCAATTTAATCTTGTATTCTTGAACACTGCTACAATATGTCCTCTCCAGCATTGCTGCTCACAGCTGGAATAACCAAACTAGCCCCCAGTCCCACTGCCAATAGCCCAGACCCAGCCATAAGCAGGATGTGATGGGGAGAAGCACAGGCAGAGCCGTGTCATGTGCTGAAGCTGGAAGGGTTCAACATTGGGCCACTTGCACCCATTCTGCCCTGACCCACCATGTGCTTACTGATATTAACTGATCTCTGGAAACTCCTCACTTTAGACATGACCTGTTTATTTTACAAAGCTTCATACACAGGTGTGAGCTGCTCAGCTAGAAAAAACTATATATATTGTCTTCAAACTACTTGGAAGAACACATACTTACCAGCATGAGACTGCATTTGTAGAGGTGTGGATCTAGCCCTGTTACAACTATTTCTCCAGGCCCTTGTTTTACCAGCAGTATTTAACAACTACATAAAGTCCTGAAATATTCAAATAAACACATAGATTAAATAAAAGAATTAATAAAAAATATTGTGATAATTAATAATAAAATAAACACTTTACTCGATCAAAGACAAATTTAGCAATAGCCAATGGAGCAGCATCACTCGGCTGCCACTAGCCAGCTGCCCTCTGTCAGAGAAGTGCCCACACCAGGCTACACCAATAGCCATGCAGCCAGCACTGGGACAAATGATCCTTCCTCTCTGCTTAACACTTGGGCAAGCACAGCCAGAGTGCTGGGGCCAATTTTGGACTCTTCAGGCCAAGACAGACATGGATATGCTAAAGCATGGCCCTGTAGAGGCCACGAGGATGGTTGAAGGCTGGAGGAGATCCCGAGAGAACATGTGGGCAGCACCAAGGAGTCAGTCCATCATGTAGGGGTGATTGACTTCAACCAACTATTTAACTTACAGACAAAGAACAATTTAAGATTGTATTCAAGCCCAGCACATGTTAGTGTTTCACTGCTGACAAGGTGAAGTGCTAACAGGGTAAAACACACCACCAAACCACACAGATAACACATCAGAGCCAAGAGGAGATCATTTGGGGAATACAAGCTTTGAGGAATACACCTGAACAACCGCTGCCAGCAGGCATCAGCAAGATTGAATTCCATTGTAAAGGTTAAAATGTGTGACCAGATCCTGGATATTTACTGCAGGTGACCTCCCACAAAAAGCAATGGCCTGCATCTACTAGAGAGATGAGCCAATAATAAGACAACAAAGTTGCAGAGAATGGATATTTTCGGCCATAAATTATCTATATTTAGTGAAAATCAGCTCCCATGTTTCTGGCAGGTGGATAAGACACCTTTCAGTGTGTCAATGTGCCCAGCACATCCTGTTCAGCTCTTGTGTACTGCAGTGTCCAAACACAAGTCTCCCAGCTTCAGGTGTGACTTGGTGCTTAGACAGTTATACAGCTATTCTTACATTTTAAGTAATATCATACATGTCTCAAACAACTGTACAATCATGGAGGCATTATAATAACAAAGAAAGGTGAACTGTAAACCATGTACACACACTCTAACATAAAATGTTACCCTACAGATGCCAGGAACACAGAATTTTACTCTTGCTCACAAACTTGCCACAATCAAATCCCCTGCACAGCCCTTGCTCACTTCTCTTTTGAGTGATTAATTGGTGTTTGATATTTCCTAAGACAGTTTTCAACTTAAATTGCAAGAAAATCCATACCAACTTGCAGTTCAAAAGCATATATATAAACTGAGCAACAGATCAAGTGGAAATAGATATCTCCCTAGAAATACCAAGAGACTGTTAAATGCAGAGGTTCTGGCAGGGAATATTTCTAAATAGCACAAAGACTGCTGAAGTTACAGAGTTTTTCCTTTTATTTTCTGAACTATATTCAGTCTGTAAGGTATAAATGTGCCCCTGATAGTGCTTTCAACTTTCTGCTCAGCAACACCCTGGAATTTTTTAATTAACCCTGAAGAAAACTGAGCAAAGCTCAAGCAAATACTACACAAATCAGACCCCCTGGAAAATTAGCATTTATAGGCAATATTTATGGATTCAAGGATTAACATCCCTGGGATTTCTGCTTACTTTCTCATTTTTCACAAGCTTCTGCTTTTCTCCTTCTTTACAAAAACATCCTAATTTTTTCCCCTCTTGCTAATCTTCATAAAACACACATCATTAGTACTGCACACTTGGTGTCAGATTACTAAATATGCAACACTGACTCTAACAATACTTCCTGAGACAGAAACCCAAAGGTATTGGGAAGAATTTGCTGTGTATCTACATTTTATTCCCTCTTCAAAGGGTTTATACAGCATGGGATTCGGAAATAAACAGGTCTCTTCTGCAAGTGCTGTGCATATGGAGCCACTGAGTTTCTCCTCCTCATATATGCCTGCATGAAAGATTACAGTATTTCAGATTCTTTTCAACCCCCAAGCCCCTGCACAGCAATTTCCTCATATCCACATGTTTTCTCCACCACCTTGCATCCCACTCTGCTCTGCAAATTACACCTCACAAAAACATTGCCAGCTTACTTGCAAGTGGCACATGTTCATTTTCTCCTCCCTTCCCCATGCAAATGTCTCCCACAGCAAATAAACCAAAGGAACAGGAAAAACATAGCAGGAGGTCTTACCTTTTGATGGTCTTCTTTGTTTTGTTTGTAGAGAAGAGAATGTACCCATGACAGCACCCATTGCAAAAGCTACTCGTGAGTTTTTGGGGAGGATTTCTTTTGGCTGGGATTTTTTTTATTCCTTTTACCCCACCCCTCCACTGACAGTGAACAAAATCTACGTGAAATGCCCCCAAGAACAAAACAAAACAGAGGAAGTCCAGACAAGAAAGAAAAGAAGGAAGGAGGAGGGAAAAAGCAAAGCACTGCAGCTCGGCATTCAGCAAGCGTTAAGCTTTGACGGTTTTTTTTAAGTCAACACACATGCACTGACTCACAGCCGGCTGCACTGTTATTATTCAAAACAGCTCCCCATCAAAATTTAAATGCTAGGTAGATTCCCTCAGACCAGAGCTGGCAGCAGATGCATCAAAATATTTACTGGAGCACAGCCACACAAACACACAGGCTAATTCTTCCTCCTGTTCCCTTATGGCTCCAACCAGCAGCTTGTAGGTCTAGCGAGAGAGCATCAGTGCAGCTCTTCCAGTAAATACTAAACTGGAGTCCTGTAGACACGCTGAGGGTCTCAGGGGAAGCCAGGGCTTTGGGCTGGATACCAACTCAGAATGAATGGAAATCTTCTGAGTGGGAAGCAATAGTGAGCAAGGCATCAAAGCCCCAGCTGCACAGGCTGTGTGCTCCTGCTAATTAAGAGTCTGACAGAAAGGTAGAGAGCAGTAATCTCCAACAGTCTTCTTGAGCAGAAAAGTCAGAGGAAAATTACTAAGTGCAAAGGGGGAAAACAGAAAATTTCACCACAGTCTTTTTCCTTCACATATTTTCTCACACACCAGACACACATGCAAAACTATTATTATTTTGCCAAGTATGTATGTGCACATCCTTTTCAAGGATATTAAAACAATATACTGTTGAAACAAAACTCTGCAAATATCTACTGACTAGGAGGAGGTAGGATATTTTTTTCAGTTCTGTCATATTTCAAAAAATCAGCTAGACATCTGGTTATGTTTCCTCAGAAGGACAAATAGCAAGTGCTCAGGTACAGAAGGAGTTAAATAGACTGAAGCAGGTCTCAGAACCTGAATTAACTTCCTACTTGCACATGGTGACCGAGATTAAGGCAGCATCTGTGCAAATACTGTATTTTTCAGAAGAAATTCGCCGCAAAACAAACCACCTTGTCTCAACAAGTTTCCTTAGCTTCCCTCTAACTTTGCAGTAGATTCCCTCAGATGCAGATCCCAGGTCCCCAGATGTTGGTGTCACAGGAGGTACAGCCCTGCCTTACCTGCTGCTCACCCACTGCCAGCATCTGTCTTTGCATGTCCAGGTATATTTGCATCCCTAGTGTACACCAGCAAAGAGCTTCCCATTAGTTTCTAGTTGCAAAAGGCTTTGCACAAAATAATTTTTTTTCTTGTTTTATAACTCAAACCACTTCAATCAAACTTTTCGTGAGAAATGCCCGGTGGAAGGTACTGTTTAAGTACCAAAGTTCTGAAAGGAAACACATCTATTTGCAGGGAATTGCCCAAGACTTGGGGCACACATGGGCCTTTGTCATAGTGGGAGGAGCCTGTCCTGGCTTGTGCAGCATTACCTGCCTTCCATCCAGTCCCCAACTCCTTCCCCCATGTGGCCACAGCTGTGCTCCCACTACACCTGGGGTAACAGGCTTCTCCAGCCACCTAGCTCCAGAGGGGGATCCCTCAGGCTACATTGATCTCCGTCAGTCACTGAAAAGCTATATGAGATTCTTCAGCTTTTTAAAACTTCAAATATCTGTATTTATTTTATTGATATTGATTTGCATTTACATAATAAAATATTACATAGGCTACAGTGCACATGTGGAAAATCACTGCTCTTGGGACTTGTGCATTCAACAAAGGCTGGAGGGTGACCAGAGGCCACAGCCAATGTCTCCAAGATGTCAAAACTGGAATCTTCAATCTAGGCAAACTGTCACTAGCAGAAGTCAAGTGTTGCCAAGGTGTAAGGCCCAAAACAACTCAGTCAACCAGGTTTTTAAAAGGGTTTATGGTTGTTCATGTACTCTGAGTTAGACACAGAGGAGAAGTGCAGGCAAGATATTCTCAAGAGGTCAAGACAGCAAAAAGATCTTTACTGGCAACTTCAGAAAATTGAGGAACTTTGGCAAAAGGTTTAGTGCAACATTCAATCAACATAAAACACTTCTCAAAGAATTAACTTGGCCCATTGAACTTAGTAAACTTTAAGCCCATTTGATTCTAAGGCACTCAAAATTTCCAAGAAGAGGGAATTAGGAGAAAGAGAGGAAGACAGAAGAGATATAGAAAAGGACATATAGCTACCAGTTCCTGGGTTCCAGTGGGGTTGAGATACAAATTCCAAGAGGAGGTAGGGTCAACACATCTGAGTGCCTCGTGTCCTGTGGCCTTAAATACCCCTTGGTCCTTCCCCCAGGTGGAACTTTGGTCATTTGGCCACTCAAGAGCTGTGTTAGAGGCTCCAGGGGTCGGGTGTGGGTCATTGCCTCCAGTGTGCCATGGACTGGCAGCCATGCCAGGCTCAGCTGTATAGGGCAAGGCACTGCCTCACCAGGACAAGGCCTGAACTGCCCCTGGCCCCGCACACATACATCCCAAAATGTCTTGAGACATCAATTTTTCCAGTCTCTCACACAAGGCCACCACTCAACCATTTCCTCAAGTGCCCCATCTGCACATCTTTGAAATATCTCCAGGAATATCTCCCACTACCCTCGCAGCCTGTGCCAGTGCTTGACCATCCTCTTGGTGAAGGAATTTTTCCTAATATCCAACATATGCCTCACCTTGAGACAAATTCCTCTTGTTCTATCTCTTGTTACTTGGAAAAAGAGACAGACCCCACCTGCCTACAAACTCCTTACATCAAAAAGTACCTTGAAAGTAACTGGCTTCAGGACTCCTTTTGACATGAGTTGGATCCCAGCCTTGCAGAAAGAGTTTGGTTTGGGAGTGACAGATGAGGCTGTCCATATGGTGAGATGTCCAAGAAGGAAATAATTTGGGAAGACAAAACTGCACCCCTGATGCTGCACTGTTGTTTACTTGAAACAGCATGGCATATGAAGGAAAAGGGCAAATGTAAATATTCAGGGTTTTTTGAAACTTGAAAGAAATAAAATATCTCTCTTGGCTAAAAATCAGTATTTGCAGGTCCCTAACAAATCATGGGGATAAGCAGCTACATACACTTTTATTTGTATGACTCAAATATATAAGAATGGGGACAAGAGGAGGGACCATGTCTGTTCCTAGGCAAATGAGCACAGAATTGCAAATCCCCAGTTCAAAAAGCAGACACTTTCTTTCACACCTGAAAACCAAGACCTCAGAGGAACAGAGGCATCGTAAACACTAAAAAATTAGGGTGTTTGCCACAGCAGGCAGGAATTCTCTTTCCTCAAAAGATGATAATTCAAATGTATCAACCTTGGAGAAAACACTTTGAGATGTAACAAGTGCTGGTGGTCATCCCTTATCTGAGGAGATGAATATTTTTGAGAGTATTTCCTTATCTCTAAGAAGCTATCTGAGCTCTGACTGTGATGGTGAAATGCACAGTTGTAGCTGTGTGGGTACCTAAGTCAGCATCCTGGGTAAGAGATGCTATAAGAGGACCAAAAATACACCAGGGAAAGGAGACACCATATTGTGCTGAACCTGACTGCAGCCCCCAGAATGGATTTGCAGCACTACAAAGCCCAACTACCACTCACATCCCAGTGCAGGGAGAAACCCCAGCAGCACATCATGGGGCTCTCTCACAGTATGATTTACCACAGTCTTCAAGTGCTTGTTTGCATAGCTAAAGGTAGATACTGCTTTATGATGATGGTGCTGCCTAAACCCATCCCCTTTCCCACAAAAATTCACCCAACACATGACTTGTGTGGCCATCCCACCAGTCATTAAGGAGGGGAAAGTCTCCCATGGGAAGGTGCCACAATTGTAAGTCAGACAACAGGCAGACTCCAGGGCAGACAGGCTATGTCTCTGCTCCAACAGAAGCCTGTGTATGTCCTCAGTCAAGCACTGGGTACTGATCTCCTGAGCTAGGTTAGCAGAGTAGACATGACCCTGCTGGTCACCATGAATCCATCACTGTTGTCTGCCTTTAAACCTTGTACCATCCTTTTACCACTGCTGTATACCATAAAAACTCTGTCTACTGACTACTAAAACCATGACCTATTACTATTCACTGATTCTTTTCCTGATTTATTTCTGCCTCATGACTCTATACTATTGCTTTTAGTAAGCATCTGTGAGACTTCGAAACATCAAAGCAAAGCAGTAACACACTGACAATTATTCTGGATGTAGCCAGAAGGCTTCGTAATAAAAAGAAGTTCACTATTTTTAATAAATGCAAATTTAGCATCTTCAATCAGACAGTCATATCACCAGCTAGCTGATACCATTATGGGATGGAAATCTCCCAGGAGCAAGGTCACTGGGATTGGTACAGCTCTGCACACTGATGCAGGATCAGGTTCTCTTCCCACTAAAGACAACTATTGGCACAAATTGGAGCCAAACCACACTTGCATTGTATCTGTCCTGAACGACACATTTATGGTATTTTTGTGGGTATATACAGGAAAGTAGAGGGGGTGGTTATTTTATTTCATTTCATCACCCAGGAATCTTGACCATTGCCAGGGAAACACCACCTCCTTAAACACTGTTACTGTGGGATGAGACCCCTGGGCTATCAGCCATCCTCTCCTGCAAGGCACACATGGTCTGCAAGGGAATGCCTCAGATATAACTGGATTTTAAAACTTTAGGCATTCTTGAAATTCACTCTGATGTAATTTTTCGTCTGTCAAAGTTCAGCAATGAGCACTCGCATAACAGAAACACAAATAAAACTTGAAAACTGCCTTTTTTAAGCCCTTGTAATTTACTCTGTATTTATTAGCTTTGAGTGCTTCAAGATAGGTTCTGCTTTAGAAAACCTAAGTAGAGCTTGAAGTGACTGATTCCACTTCCCTTCTAAATATTTTAGGAATGAGACCTTGGTCAGAGTTTCTCTGCTC
Organism: Pardalotus punctatus; assembly: GCA_013400915.1. Taxonomy (NCBI): domain Eukaryota; kingdom Metazoa; phylum Chordata; class Aves; order Passeriformes; family Pardalotidae; genus Pardalotus; species Pardalotus punctatus. The sequence goes on along the minus strand of VZTX01012931.1, from coordinate 87,256 downwards.
CTTAGAATAAAAGACTTTAATTTTTCATATTCCAGTGACTAACACTTGTTTCAGGGAAGCATTTTACACTACCCAAGGAGTGCTTCACTTTAAGGCAGAGGTGATTTCTGCTCACCTGAGCAGCTACTGTAATAGAGCAGTTTCTCTATAAATTAAATCCCTATTAAAAAGTGTAAAGATCTAAAAATCTCTATAATTAAACAGAATCTTTCAGGCAGGCAACTGAGACCATACAAGTAGCAGACTGGGAGCTGGGGTGATGCCACTCAAGCACTGACACAGAAATGCCAGAACTGCTGCTCTCAGCTCAACTCCCCTCAAATGCAGACTGGTCAAATGTCCATAACAGGAACACACCAGCCCCAGCCCAATTACTGCCCAGTGCTCTGGCACAAAACCTCTTCTGTCCATGGTGACAAGCGGGATGTCCTCAGCAATACAGACACAGTTACTCCTGAAATGCTCAGGGATGGCAGCCCTGGGAAGCATTTTGCATTGATTGGAGAAGCACCGACACAAAGTCCCCTCACAGAAGTGGCCCATGCACCAGGAGAGCTGCCCACAGGATCTTGCCCTCTCTTCCAGCTCCCTCTGATTTATAAAGCAGTTACTGAGAAACGGAGACTTGGCTATCTGAATGAAAAAATAAAATCAAAAGCAAGCAAGAAAATAATCCTTTTCTAAGAGAATGAAATGAGAGTTTCTGTTGCTTAGCAAATTTTTAACCAGTTGCTGTTCTTAGCTGTCTGTGCCAGAACATTCTCTGCTGAGTGCTTTGCCTGACCCTAAGCCCAAGGCTCTGGCAGGAGGTTTCCTGAGCCACTGCCAGCCCAGTTTCCAGAGCTGTTGCTTGATTGAATGAGGAGTTAGAGAAAGCACATCCACCTCAACATGCCAGAGCACCCCAGGCATTCCCCACTGTCAAATGACTCATCCTTCACATCATCTCAGTGCTAAGGCTCCAGGCAGGAACATTCCACACAGTCACAGACCAACTAAGGAAGTCCAAGGTGTAACGCACAGAATGAAATTAATAAAAATAGCTCTAACAGGACACTGAAGAGAAGAAGAAATCCTCACCATCACAACTGCATGCATACAGCTTGGGATGCTGACAAGGCTCCATAGTGCAGCCCCTCCATACTGACCCTGCAGGACTCCAGGAAGCAGGAAAGAGGCAAGTTCACCATTTCTCTTGCAGAAGTAGTCATCATTTTCCTTTATTTCTCTGCTATTATTAAAAATAAAATAACTTTGATTAGACTGCTCAGGTTTCAACTACACTAACCAATGCATTTAAGGTGTGTTTCTGTACTACAAATATATATCACTAACTTACTGAACTCAGCTCAATTTAAAGCAAGAAGGTTGACAGCTAAGTCCACCTACAGAGCAAGCACACAGAGCTCTTGCAAAGACCTACATGGATAAATGAGTGCAGCATAGGGCAATCTGCTCTGCTGCTGGAAACCAGCTTGATCACAGAGACACCCTGATGAGGCAGGTTTTTGCTGGTCTATACCTGTAAAAAGTGTTTGGGGATCTTTGTGGGCAATCATTTACCTTTTTAATAATTGTATCAATCAACCCAGACTTACCTGGTTTGCCTACTGTAGGTTTTCCCGAAGTCAGAATTCACCATATATGTACTTTTTGGAAATGTTTCTTCCAGAAAAACAACAACACTCAAGAGCCTAATTTTGCCCTCTTTTTCTCCACTCATGAACCACTATAATAAATGCAGATGTTTTCAAAGGCATCTTTTGCTCTCTGTAAGAACAACATAGCAGAACAGAAGCTATCAAAAGATTAATTACTGCATATTTGCAGACCCAAAGCAAATTTTCAAGCTTTGTCGGACTTCAAAGGCTAGAGGTCCTTCTTTCCATTTTGATGGAAATATATTTTTCATTACATGAAAGCTGGTGAATAATAATGCTCAGAAATAGGATGGAGTACATGAGACTTTAACCTTTGGGACCATCTAGATTTAAATAAGGCAGTGACAATATTAAAGTTTTGGAAAGTCACTTGCCTTCCAGTCTATAGCAAACACAGCTATGCAAAACCAAACAAAGTAAATGCAACAGTCACTTCATGCCACCAAACAGGAAACAAAAAGCCAGGCGTTGAGGTCTGAGCAATAAGGGGGCTCCTTCTCTTTCACATCATGAGAAGGAGAGCAGAAAATGGAGTTGGAATTTTGTATCCTGTTCTCAGAGCAAGTAATCAAGCATTGGTATCCTGAACTCAAGATCATATGAGTCCCTGTGCAGCCCTGGCCCCTCTTGCACCTACCAAAGCAGTCTCCACTGCAGCTGCACATGGGTATGCATGGACATACACATTTGTGTACTTTAAGGAAATGAAAAAAGAACAAGGGACTGTTCAACCTGTGTGAGACAACTTAGTGAGAGCTGAAAATAAAGCTACATTATTTTCTGCTGGTTCTTTGTTATAGTAACAAATATGGGCAGATCTACACAGAGGAGACCTAATGTTTGCCCTAAGGATGTCACACTCCAAAATACATAGCTGAGAGCTGAGGAAGGGAATACTTCACATTTCTAGTGACAACCTGAACAAAACACAAGGTAGACACTGTTCAATATTTTTGGTTGGAGTATTTCTTCTGTAAACAGGGGGAGAGAGATTCCCGGTAAAAAGTCAAAAGAACAGGGGGAAAAAAAACCTGGGCAAAGCACTTGCCCAAAGGTTAGCATGGAGAAATGCCTGATGGCAGAAGAAGGGGCATGCTGCAGGACCAACAAGCACAGTTGTCCTGGCACATGGTTGTCCTGGCATGCCACTGCCAGTGGGAGAGAGTGAACGACAATAGACAGGCAGCAGGACACTGTGCTAAACTCTGTAAAGGTGACAAGAAGATATGTCAGCTAAGCAGAAGGCTAGAGAGACAGGAGATGGTCAGAAAAGACTGCCAGCATTGCTGTGACAAAATACAAAGGAAGGCGGTGAACAACAGTGATGTGAACCCATCCAGAGAAAGAATAGAGCTGAGCAGAGTCCAGGAAGCAGGAAAAAGGAAATGGCTGTGGGCTCTCCAAAACACAAGGCTTTGGTAAGGAATTTGTCTGTAAAAGATGTGATTTAGTGATAGGGAAACCCAAAAACTGGAAGAATTTCATAACAGCATTCAGCTGGGAGGGAGAGGAGAGGGGTAGGTCCCGAAACCAGACTATTGAGCCAGCACACTCAGAGTAAGAGCATGCCTGGCACAGCTAAAGATACTTGAGAGGAGGCTTCATGCAGAGGAATCAAGAACTGCAATCTTTGCTTCTCAGGATGCCATTACAGTGGTGCCTGAGGTGGAAAAAGCTCACTTTTCCATAAAAAAACATTTATTATCCCATGAAATCTGTTTGAATATTGGCCAAGTGAAGCCTTGCCTTTGAAAATTATAAAATCCATACATGAGGAACTTCAAGACAGTTTGAAGTAGAAAACCCTGAGGAATTGTCAGGCCACAGAGAAGGCTGAGAACCAGGACACTAGTGCTGGACTGTGGCAACCACACCAGAAAGAGTTAATGTCATTCAAAAAGAAGTATATGGATGTGCCTGTAATGTGTCAAGGCATCTTTCACATACAGAATGAGTGAATGGGTTTTTAAGGGAATTTTGACAGATAGTCAGACAATAACAGAAGATCCCAAAAGCCTTTTCCCTTTGCATGAAGAAAGACCAGGGCAGATCCTGCATTACATCATGTCCCACAAAGCCTAATCAAGAGTAGCCCATGTAAGGGGAATATGATAAGCTGGCTGCCAGGTGGGAATTTATTCATGATCTCTGTGATAGCACTGACTGCAGCCATAGGAATATGCACAAAATAGGCACTTGGCTGCTAAAAACACCACAGGGAACATCAAGCAGCCAACACAGAGTACTAGGTACATGCACAAACCCAAAGCGAGGTAAATCACCTTTTCACCTTCCTACATGAGCATTTCTATCACATCACAGCCTCCCTGAACATTACAGACAAGCATACAGTTAAAACCAGAGGCTCAGAGTGGCCAAGCACACAGAAGGATCCCAGGGAACGCATCTGGTCTTGTGCACAATGACAAGGACATCTCTCCCAACTGCTGAGTGTGGCATGTACTCACTGCCTTGCTCACACACTCACCATCAGCTCAGCACTGTTGCAACTTACAAACTAAACAAGCCGAGTGACAGACAGGAATTCAATAGTGGTTTGTCCCAAGAAGCATTCAAGAGAATACATCAAAGATGTATAAAGAATGTGCACAACAAATGTCAATCCAGGTTAACAGACAGCTTCATTTCTGTCTTGTGATAATGGTCAGAGGCCTCATTGAGAGAGAAAAGGCACTTTTTAATTATTTGGTATTTCCATGGATTACTACCTTAGGGAGGAGAAGAGGGTAGAGAAGACACCCAGATGATCTCAGATCTCTCCTTTCCTTTTGCTTTAGTGCACTTCAAAGAAATGGGCCAAACTAACCATGTATAATTCAGGTCACTGAGCAGCTGCACAAACCTCTGGGTAACTAATGTGGAGAGTTAACCAGCTATTTTTGTTTCACATTTCACTTCTCACTATAGGGCCCTGTAAAAGAGAACAAAAGCGGCCATTAGACACCCCTAGGTAAGTTCAGCTAGTGTCAAGTTAAATCACATCAGGAAAAAGTATGCTAAATAAGATATTCTGTTTGTACATTTAATCCTAGAATCTCTCAGGTTGAAAAAGCCCTCTAAAATTATCAAGTCCAACTACTACCCAGCACTGCCACATCCACCACTAAACCATGTCCCCAGGTGCCACATCTACATGTCTTTTAAACAGTTCTAGGGGTGGTGACTCCATTACTTCCCTGGGCAGCCTGTGCCAGGACTTAAGAGTACTTTCAAATGAAGAAACTTTCCTTGAGATCGAATCAAAATCTCTCCTGGTGCAACCTGAGGCTGTTTGCTCTTGTCCTGTCACCACAATCTGGGAGCACAGCCCAACCCCCACCTGCCTCTAATCTCCTGTCAGGGAGTTGTAGAGAGTGAGAAGGTGCTCCTGAGTCTCTTGAGTTCCCTCAGCTGCTCCTCATCAGACACGTGCTCCAGACTCTTCCCCAGCTCCATTGTCCTTCTCTGGACATGCTCCAGCCCCTCGATGTCCTTTTTGTCATGAGGGGCCCGAAATTGACCCCAGGATTCAAGGTGTGGCCTCACCAGTGCGCAGTACAGGGGGGATGGTCACTGCTCTGGTCCTGCTGGCCACATTGTTGCAGGTATAAGATGGGATACTGTTGACCTTCTTGGCCACCTGAGGGAGTAATTGGTACTGTTTCCTGCTGAATGGGCAAGGAACGCACACCAGGCATGGACACTCCCCAGGCTAGGTCTTGTTGGAAGGTGCTCTAAAGAAGTCAGAATTTTCAGTTATCATTAATAGCATCATGCTTTAGGGGAAATGGTGTGCAGCATTAATTGTATCATTTCTTAACTCAAATTAAGCACAACTTCCTTAATGAAGATTCATAACTTTATGTTTATGCTCTATGCTGTCATCTCTCATACTGGAAACAAAAAAAACAAAACAAAACAAAAAACAACAAAAAAAACAACAAAAAAGAAGATTATTCCAATAAAATGATTGCCGTCGAAGCTGATTAAAACAATGCTTTAACATGGAGATTACTTTGGCAAACTTCATTAAAATAAGCATTAAGTTAAGTAAGCACCCATATCTCACCAACAACCTGCACTTCAAACATCCAGGTTGATGTCTCCCTGAATTTTCCATCCTGCAAATGCACATCTCCTGATGCTCTGCCTGTAAACCAGCCTGCAGTAAATTCAGAGCTTGGTTCTGACACAAAGGTGCACCTCAGTACATTAACATCAGTCTAGCACATTGCCTGGGAATATTTCGCTTTGTCATAATTGAGTATTGAACTACACTACATTTGTGCAGGATGGAGCAGACTTTGCTGCAGAGTGGACATAAACAGGCTTTGAAGTTCAGATGTGGAGCCTGCCCTGAATATCCAACCAAAACCAGGTTGTATCTGATACCTCACTATAGCTACAGCAATTCCAGAAAAAAGCAAGCTTAGTAAGGGCAGTTGTTTATCAGTATCTATGCAAACAATCATGGGAAATTCCATCATCCCTATGGAAACCACAAGGTCTGTGACACTACTGCCAGCAGTCAGTACACTGAAGTAATTTGCCAAATTAAAACAGACTAAATTGTACCAGAAAGCTCATCACTACAGCATACATATACATGTAATGTAAATTAAGTGGGATTGGGGATGACTGAGAAAATAACATAATAGTGTAATCTACAAATGGAAACATCCTTAACAGGAGAACCATGGGACAAAATAAGGTTTGTTCTACACCAGGTTTCACAAAAAGAAATAATTTCAAGTAGCTACCAAGCTGTTGAAATCACTGACATTTCCAATAAATATTTTCAGGACTTATGAAATCCTGAAATCTTCATGGGAGCCAAATCCGACCTTTCTTTTACCAAAGTGTCTCGGTTTGAAAGACAGGTGTCTGCTAAGGAAGGTGGGAACCTCCCTCAGAATAGAGAATGTGACCCCCCCTTCCCTCTGAATTATTATAATTTTGGAATCAAGGACTTTCAGGCAAAGGTATGGGGAAAGGAATAACAGTTCTTTACTAGCCTCTATAGTGAGGCAAACAATCAACAAAAACAGTAGCAATAACAAACATAAAAAACCAGAAAACCAGGTGGCAGATGTCCCTGGGCTGCCATGCGCTTTTCCCGTTCGGTGCAGTTCCGGTCACAGCCGGCAGGGGCGCTGTCGGGCTCCCGGCCGGGCAGGGCGGGTGCGATGACTCCGTGCAGCTGCGGGGGGCGCTGTGGGCG
>VZTX01012931.1:0-80072 GCA_013400915.1 Pardalotus punctatus | reverse complement strand
AGCAGGACGGGCTGGGCAGCGGCTGGAGTGCAGCAGGACGGGGCGCAGCAGGGAGCTCAGAGCACGGAGCTGGAGCAGCAGGACAGGCCCACCCGGGCCAGCCAGCGAAAGGTGGCAGAAAGTCCACAGCTGTGGCAGTGCACTGTGGCAGGGAGGGCACAGGGCGGCGGCAGCCCAGCCCCCTCTGCAGCACTGCCAGCGCAGCCGGGAAGATGAGCACTCCAGGAGGGGAAGAGGGGATTTGGAATCCCGTGCTTTTTCCCAAATGAAAAGCTCACCCAGCGAGGAAAAGAAGGCAGTGCAGAGCCAGGCTCCTCTGCAGTCACCATGAAAAGGATTTGGAGCAGTTTCCACTGTTACCCTTTTCCAAGTCCCACGAGAAAGTGAGAAGTTACCAATGGCCATATGCTGCCCTCACCGCACCTGCCCACATCTTCTGTCTCTTACAAAAGAGTAAATGTCCTTAAATACCTGGTCATTGTGGTTTCCTAGCAATGGAATGGGGAGAAATTCCCCCCCTCAACCTTCAACACAAAGGAAAACAGCAGTCTGAAAATAGGTTTGGAAAAAATCTGTTTCTTAATCCAGTTTTTATCTAGATTCAGTTGCATTCCTACATTGCAGAACTGTGTAGAACTACAAAGACATGATGTGAAAAGTACACTGTTAAGACACTCAAAAATTTTGACAAAATGAGTTTTCTGCATTTTCCAGAGAATCACCTCTCTTGGGGAATAACTGCAGTGTGTCTGTAATATGAGTCTCTCAGCAGTACCAGTGAGTATTTCCTTCTGTACCTCCATCTTAACTTCATTTTTGTGAGAGAATTCACATTAAGGTCACAGCAGATGACGAATGCTTCCAATAAAAGGGATATATGCTATTCCTCCCATGCTAGCTGGTGGACTGAATTACTACTGTTACAATTATATAATAACTTTTATCTTGCTGCTGAAGTGCTCCCCAGATCACATTATTGGTGACAGATATTCTCAAATTCTGTTCCATATACCAATCCAGATACTCTCTGGAGTTAATAACTAATTAAAAATATTCCGTTTCAAGATGTACCAATGGAAGGGTGGCGACAGTTCTGAGACACATTGTGGGCACTATTTCTACTGCTGGCAATGCACTGATGTGTGCAATAACCCCAACTAATCAAACACAAATGCATATATTCAGATCAGAATATCTGCATTACTTTAATTTACTCCTTTGAGGGTACCTTCAGGACTGAGCATCGACTTTTTGGAATACATCACCTTTAAAGTGCAAGTTCCAGGCCAGGCTGGATGGGGCTTGGAGCAACCTGTCTAGTGAAAGGTGTCCCAGCCCATGGCAGGGAGTAGGAACAAGATGGTCTTTAAGATGGTCTTTCCTTTCAACCCAAACTTTCTATAGGATGTGATTCTCTGAGTTGAACAAGCCATGCTTATGTCTTAGGCACAGAAGTGCTGACAGGGAAGCAGCCTCCCTGCTGTGTTACCAGGGCCACACTCTCAGCTGCACGAAGGAGCAGCGCACTGCGCACTTCAGCGAGTACTGCTGATTTCACATGCGCACAGGGGTCAGTCAAATGGTCCCACACCTCATGCACAGTCCCCAAACAGATATATATGGACAAAAGGAACAAGATTAATCTCTTGTCTATCAAGCGCTTTTCACACGTGCAGAAAATGTACTGTTTTCGCTGTTTCCCCCTCCTCTATCAGGATCCAGAACATACTTCCAGGAGTTCAAGAGGTTGAGCCATACCCATCAGTGCAAGCAGTATACAAATTCTGTTACTTGTTACAGGAGACTCATTTTGACCCACAGACCTCATGGATACCAAGATAGGGCATATATCTTCTTTGAGGAAACCAGGTTATCTGCCACAGCAAACTCAGGATTACCAGTTGCTGTCTGACCTCTTCAGATTTCTTGCAGGGGAATCAGTGTTTTACTCATATACTGGAAAATGGATGGTTGATTAACATTTCCACAGATCTCTCCTCAGTAAAACCCTGCTTCTAATCTGCAGAGTGGGAATTTTTTTCATCTTTGCAGAGGAGCAGGGTGTCACTGGGGGTGCCTCTCAGTGAAAGAAAAGCTACAAAAACCACTGCCATACCATGGAGCCCACATTAACTATCTAGACAACTACAGATTGGCAATTTTTGCATGACGCTAATGAGTAACTTCTGAGAAGTAAGTTACCCTTAATTACATAGGTGAGTAAATTCCAGTCAGCTCTTGTCTTCTTTTCAGTTTTCCTCCAGTTGGCTTCTGCAGCAGACTTATCCCTTGGTTTAGATTTCATTCTTGCCAAAGCAACAACAGCAAACAAATTAATAGCCAACTTACATTAAGCAAATCTTCTGCATTCCTCTTTCATGAACTATGAAGTCTGTCAGCAAGATTTCATTAATCCAGTGGAAAAAGCCCTGGAATAAAGCAGCCCTCAGGAACCTAAAGGATTCAGGTCGGCTCACAGGTAAGCAGAGGCCTCTGCAGGGCTCCAGGGCAGAGGAGCACCTACCAATGCTGCTCTGCGTGTATCATTACCCTCCCCGATTTACAGAAACCCCTGGATACAGCAACCCACCCTCAGCCCAGCCACAGATTGCAAGTAAGGTTGTGTATGAATGCGGGCATAGAGAGACAGGCAGATGTCAGGTTTAAGGTAAAGCTGCAAACCCTAACTTGACAAACACAGGATAGCATTATCCGTGAGGTTGTAATTTTCCCCTATGACATTCAGACTACAGTACCATTTCAAAACCTAAAATACATATTATTTTCTCTTTAAAAAGTCTAAATGAGAAAGACTACTATTGCCCTGCTGTTTCACATGAAAAAATAAAAACCCTCCAAATTCACTGAACAACACCAGAGAAGAAAATGGGAATGAAGGTTCACTGCTTCTCATCTTAGTGGAGTCACTGGCTTCACTTCTGCAAGATACAGAAGTAAAAAAACCACAAATAAAGTTATTTGTCCCTGCTGTGGGTACGTAAATCTAAGACTCATGTGACCTCTTAAAATAAATCATCTACTGGAGTGCACTGACCTTTCCTAACCTTCTAATATGGGCCTGGCAATCTAAACAAAACCGTGTCCTGCAATAACTAGGAATTATTGCCACTGACTTGGGAAGAGATGGAAAAATAGGAGTAAAAAAGAGAAGAAATCCCTGTTGCACCGGGATAAGTCCTACTCTACCAGGCTAAATCCTGAGGAAAGTCACAATGACAGTTTCATAAATTGCTGAAATTTGAGAAAGTGTTACACAAAAAAATGAGCATATTCTCTATTTTTTTTGCACAAGTCCTTAAAATTGAGTCTAAATATACATTAGTGGGGAAAAAATTATTTCTTGAGTCTCCTGGTTATTTTTTGTCATTGCCACCATTTACCTGAAGACTCAGTTTCCAAATTGAAATTTAGATTATGCTTTATCAAATACTTAAGATGTACCTAAACACATGTATAGCCATTGTTCTAGAAACTGGATATAAAGAAATACATTTATATATCCAGCTGCAGGCTCACCCTCGTAAGCAGAACTCTGGCACAACTGCTCCAGACTGCTCCAGACAACGATTCCAGACAGTGAACATAGTTCAGCTCACACTGTTCCCAGTGCTGCCTAACATCCACACAGGAAGTTAGCTCCTAGTCCAAAAGGCCAGGAGCTGTCTTCAAGCAGAAGCAGAAATTTAACCTGGCTAGCCAGGGTTTTGAACAATGAACAGATCCCAGAGGCACTTCCAGCACTGAGCTGATACCAAAGAAGGGCTTCTGCCAGGGCTAAGCCTGAACTAGTGCTGGAATTCTCCATTTGAAATGAGAACCAAGTTGAAAGGGGCTCTGCCACTCATCTCTGATTCACAAGTCAGCTTCATGGGATAGATGCTATAAAGCTACAACCTGATTAATTTTGAAGCAGCAGGAAAAAAATTAAATAAAATAAAAAATATTCCTGATAACTTAATTTCTTTTTACCCTGGCAAATACACAAACCTTTCTGCCAGTAAATCCGTGCTGCTTAGAGAACTGATGCACTGTAAATCTACAATGCTGGGACTCGTGTTCTGGTTGTTATAGAGCCACTTCAAAAACAATTGCTCTGTTTTTTCTTTATTACAAATATTTATTACAATTATTTTTCTTAACTTCCTGTCACAGGCAAAAAAGCTGTGCCTAGCATTTAAATTACAGTATTCAACAACCTTGTTAATGCAAATTGATACTTAATGTATTAACAAGGTATGGATTAGCATAAGGCAAGTATTCACACATGAAAATTACCGGTTCAGACAGCAGCAAAGATCAGTGGCAGCATATACATTTGAAATTGTTCCAACAGTACACCCAATCCAACATTAGTAACATTTTTAAAGGAATGTTACATATAAAACATGATGTGCGGTGTCATAGATAAACCTGAGGACACACTTGCTGCTCCAGTGATGAGCAACAAATCTCTCCACTGGATGATTGGATGAAGTTACCAAGATTCATGAGACCTACAAGGATAGAGAACTAACTATTGCTGAGAAAAGCTGTTTTCCACAAAGAGCTTATATGCCCTGACTCTGCAAGATGCTAAACACAGCTCAGAAGCAGGGAATGGAGGGGGTCGAGCTCTAGAAAACAAACTCTATAAGTAAACAAACCATTACAAGCAGCAAACTTGAAACAATTTTAGATAAATTCTACTTGTGGATAAATGCCTCTGTATTTCACATGTACCAATACCAAATCTTTCCTCCTTCACTTATCAGCATTCAAATATCTGACACCAGCTTTATCTTGTGCTCAATCTAGAGGATGAGGTCTAATGCTACCTCACATCCATATTGCCAGTTTTCACTGTATCTCCGTTGCATCCTGTGTTCAAGGTCAGACAGCAATGAAACTGGAATTCAACAGGTTCCAAAGCAGCTGAAGGAAGGAACACCAGGCTGAGCTGTAGGGCATCACACAGGATGATGAGCAAGATAAATAAAATAATTGACAGGTTTGTTACAGCCAGGCTTTGCCTTTAGTCTCACAATTAGCTTTGTCCACAAATGTAAAAATACCTGAAATACTGAGTTAGGGTGCAGAGAGTGAGCAATACACATACACAGAGCGAAAGAAAAATCTTACTTTTTTCTAAATTATTTGATCCTTGGCCTGTTTAAAGTTAACAAAGCATCCTCACCAAAGGTGTCTTCCTGGAACACTCATGGCATCCCAGGTTCATGACATTCTGGCTGAGCTTGAATGAGCAAGATTTCATCCAGCATTTCCTCTCCTCCTCATGGTAGGTTTCTGTCAAGGTGGTGTCTGGCTTCCACCTTGCAAGGCGAGCACTGAGGCTGAAAACTCATCAAATCTGAGAAATGTCTCCTGCTTCTTGAAGCCCTGCTGAAAGTTTCAGTGACCTCTTGTTCCTTTGGTGCCTGAAAAAATTTCAAGTTTTTTAACTTTTTCTTCAGTATTTTCTCCCTTCAGCTTTGCTTTGCAGCCTTCCCCTACATTGTGCTCAGTCTTGCTCTTTGATCTTCTGATCCTTTTTGTAATTGTATCTGATGCCTTCATTCACCCAGTCCTTCCCAAAGCTCTTTTGGGAGGCTGAGTTTGAAGGGTTGCCAGGCAGAGACACATCACTTCCTAGTGAATACAGTCTTGATCAAGTAAAGCTGTAATAGCCCGTATTTTCCAGCCTGATTGTATATGTAACTAAATATTCACTCTCACTTTCTGTTTAATGATGGTGACTCCAAAGAATTGAAAGAGTTATTTTGGTTCTAATATTTTCTAATTGATTCCCTTGGGAGGTGGAAATATTTGAGCTAGATGATCTATCACAGCTTCATCACTATTTTGAGTGATAATATGCAACTTCAGATGTACCACAGCTGTTGGCTGCAATTAATACTTCCTTTTCATTTTTTTTTGCCATTAATATAACTTCCCCACAGCCTAGTTAAGTGCTGTAGCCTGCATTTATTCTATCACTGATGAGTTATTCAAAAATCCACTACAGCAGTTCAGCATAACTTGTTTTTTCTATAGCATTAGAACTTACTGCTGAGTTCCAAAGTATCTGGATTCATTTATTATGAGTTAAAGACCTTTCCATGTCCAGGAATGCTGGGATCAACACATCCAACAGAGGAAGATTGCTACTGCACAAGGACTGTTATCTTCGTTTACACATTTTTAAAGTTGTTACTTAATTTCTCTCCAACTTGCCTTTCAGCAAAGCAGGCCTCTCTTGGATTACTACTCATATCACTTATCCAGCCCAAGCTGAAAGTCTGAACAAGCAAATCACAGATAAGACCTTGCTTTCTTCACTGTACAAATGACAACAACAAAGCCTGCCATGTTTACAGAAACCAAGCTCGCATTTATCTCTGTGATAATCTGTCATAAAGTAAAAAACACCCCATCTAACCTCAAGATACTATTCTGCTAGCCTAGACATGTTGTCTCTTCCATGCTTCTGTCTTTATGGCATCAGCTTTTAGCCAGGTAACAATCCCTTTAGCTTATTAAATATTAACAGATGCAAAAAATAGTTCAGGACAGCTTCTTGGGGACCCACCTGTACCAGCAGTACAGGTAAGGGGGATGGAGCAGCCATAATCAGAAGTACATAGCCGGTAGGCCCTTGACCCATGGATCATTTTAGGCTCTACTTTAGGTTCACTTCTGTGGCTGCATTTTGTACAAAACTCCTATTAAGGTGGGATACTTAGGACTTTGGACATCAGTTTGCTTTCAACCTTTTAATCAGGGTAAAGACAGTCCCAAGATACGTCACTTTCATAGTAAAAGACCTACAAGGAAGACAGGAGCAGCCAGTGCTTATGGCAAACACTGACAGAAACGCTTGTGCTGGTGGCATAAGGATGCAACACAACCATGCACACTAAGACTGTACCAGCCAACCTTCCTGGGCTTGTTGGATCCCACTGGCATCTACCCAGGCATGATTAGGCAGCAAGCAGCCTAGGCATGCATTTTCAACTGATGTGTCATGAGCCCAACATTCACCAAGAATGTTGGTTCTAGAATCCATTTGAAAACTCCTAAAAAACAAATCTGAAGATGTTCACTCATATAAAACAGTAACAAATATTCCAGACGAGTAGGAACTGAGGATTAACAAAGCCTAACATTGGTGCAGTGCAACTCTGGCACATTATCAACCTCCAAAACAAGGAAAGCTGCATATCCATCCACCCATCCATCCATCCATCCATCCATCCACACATCCACCCATCCACCCATCCATCCATCCATCCATCCACGCACCCAACACTGAGTTAGCCCTTAAAAAAACCCCAAAACATCAGAGCTACAGAAAATTTTGTCTCCCTGAATAACTGCTAACAGATCATCTTCAGGGTTTGCAAAACAAGGTAGAAGCAAACTGCAAACCCAACAAGGTATGCCTAACAACTAACATCACATCTCAGGGCAAAGCCTAAGCAAAGAAATCTGGAAATTCACCAGTTCTGAAAATTCTAGTAGCCAAAAAAAGTGGGCAATGCAAATTTTATCCTGTATTTACATAAGAGACTTTGGACAGTACAATTAGCTTGAGTGTAAGGCATACTTTTGTGGGTGAGATATCAACAGAAATCACCTTGCAGTTTTAGACAAGGATTCTGAAATGTGCTGTGTTCCCCCTCACTGACATTACTGCATGTCATTCTTCTCAGGAGAGCAGAATTCATCAGTAAAACATACCACTTTGTCCCAGTTAATGCTGGGACATTTCTCAAAGTCAGTCATATTTGCAAACAGTTTGTGAATTTAGCTAGCATTAAGAAAACTTTCACCCAAGATACTGCAATATGTCACTAATGCCCTATTAATAAATATCCTGACATGATTACTTTATTTTATTTCTTAAATTTAGTCCATGCTGGTACGAGGTGCCAAAGTACCGTGCACATACAGAAACAGTGGAACAGCACAGGATATTGCTGAGTCCAATACATTTATCTCAAAATAACTTTCAATAGAAATCAAAACATTTTAGAACCAGAATGACAATGCCAAAAGCTACAGCATTTGTATCTGATATGCTAACTCAGTATGAAAATTCAGGAGAACTCACATTATTTAGCCCACAGCCTACCTGCAAACTGTAGCCACAGCTCTTCTAAAGACACTTTTGCTCTTCATTCCTTTACCACAAATTCTCCTCTACTTTCTGGCCCCAGGTATTTCTGCAGCAAGGCACTGCCCAGTTCCAGTGGTCTAACGTGAGTGCGCTGCACAAGGACAACCTTGGGCTCTGGTACAGCTGAAACATTACTTTTATGTAGCCTCTTCTCTGTAGTTATCAAAATGTCAGCTCAAAATTGCATGACAGAATTTCAATTCATTTTTAGTTTTGTGGAAGATGACTGTGGCTTTTTAAAAGTTCACTAGATATCAAAACAGCCTAGAAAGAGCCAATGTAATTAAAATCTTCTCATGGTTATTAGAAGTTTAATCACCAGCAGCCAGTGAAGGAAGCTGCAAATAACACCATCACTGCCATCAGAAAAACAACTCAGCTGCTCCCGGCACATAGAGCTGACCCCAGGTTTGATAATGTCTGTACTTTTCCAAATTCTTCATTATGCCTATAAGCACATGGAGATTTTACCAGATGCTCAAAAGTACACCATAAAGCACAAGAAACAAACTATGTCTAACTTCTAATATTTATGTCTTTCTAGAGAATTCCTCATCAGGTGTTTGTGCTCAAAACAAAATTTTCAACTTGTGCAAAAATTGCCCTAACTGATGCTGCTTCAGACGGGTTTGCAACCAGCCAGCAACACTTACATGTTACATGGGCATGACATATCTCTCTAGTTCCTCTTTCGTAGCAAAGATTGAAAAGTGACTGCATGGGCCTCATTATTGTTTTCAAGTTATGTAGAAACATTTCTAGTAAAGTAGTAGCTCAATAAAGACAGAAATAAAACACCCGTTAGGCTTTTCCCATTTGTTAAAAGAAAGGAAAACACAACCAGTCATTGCACCACATAAGCTTCAGTAAACAAAAGACCAAGTTCCATGTGGAGTACATGAATGAAGCATGTCAGACTGTATCATCCAACTGTTATAAAATACATGTTCTATCTCCCCCCTCCCCCACACCCCGATTTTTATGTGAGCTTCCACAGCATAAACTCTGTCTTGCGATGTCAGTTAACGTCCTGTTCAGAAAAGGGTATTTTCAGGAACAGCTCCCAGAATTGCAGTGGCTTTTTCATGGTTGTAACACATAGAAATAAGAGTACTTAAGGCACAGTGACATCATTTCTATCTCCAAGCTTTCTCCTCCCTCTTCGGAGCTTTATGTGATAACTTTCCTTCAGAAATACTTTCTCTTTTCCTAGAATGAAACAGTTCTTACTAGATACTCCTCTTGTTTTTCTAATAGTCACTGATAACTTAAATTTCTCTCTCTTCAGTAGGGTTCCAATGCCTTCCAATCTAATATCATCTGAAAATTTCATTAATGTCGTATGTAACACATCTTCCCAATCAGCAGAGAACTTGAATTAAGCCCTGCAATTGATTCTGGCAGCTCTCCACCATGCCTCCTTGCCTTCCCGTGTCAATGTGCTCCCTTTGTGTCACATGTTTCAGCCAGCCAGCCAGCCATGCTGCTATGGTCCTATTTTAGGCCAATTGTGATTTTTAATGGAAATCTGAATGAGGAAATATCAACTAAAATATTACAATCCGAATATATCACATTAGGTGTATGCTCTTAATCCACTGAAGCATTTACAAGAGTAATTGAGTAAAAGTAAATTGGTCAAGATCATTTGTAGATAAAACCTTGAGACAGAGCACTGGAGAGAATGTTAAAGAGGTGTCTGAAGAGAGGAAATATTTTTTAAAAATGCAGCACAATCCAGCTAAACTACTTCAATGGCAATCACATAATCAGCTATGCTAGACTAATTATCATTTAAAACAAAGAAATAAGAGAGAGACAAATACTGTTAGTCAGACCACTATGTGGAGACTCAGGATGGATCAGGGGAAACTGTTTCACTGGTTCAAGCAGTGGGCACAGCAGCCAGAGCAGAGGCTACCGAACAGGCTTTGGTGTTAGAAAGTCCGGAGCAAGTAACCTCCCAATTCATTACTTGTACATAAACCCAGTATCTGGAGCCTTTTGTCATATTGTCTAGAAAAACCACTGTTTGACCCTGAGCACCCCTTTTAATTTCTTCAGGGCTCATTTGCATCCCAGCTGTTTTGCATGTCACAGGTTGTGATGCTGAATGATGGAGCTGATCCTCTTTGTGTGCGACACGCACACTCTGAGTGCACCAGGAAAACAAGGGATACACGAAGTGAGTAAAGCCAGCTCAGGCATGGCTCAGCACAAATGCACCAAACTGACGTCTGGCAATTCAGCTGCACTTGCACACCTTGCACCAAGCACAATTTCTGCTAGAAATATGCGGCCACAGATCTCTTACCTGAGCTGCACTGGGGGCAGAGCACAGCATAGAGGTGATGGCCAGCAGCAGTGTGGCCCCAGGGAGCCTGTCATCTCCCAAGCTCTTGTTTAAGAGTTGGCTTCACCTATTCTTGTGATGCTTCAGTTGATTTCCAACAAATGCACCATGACCACAAGTGTTGAGAGACTTATAGCTTAGTATAGACTTATAGTATAGAGACTTATAGGTCCTTATGATTGAGTATACACATTTCACAAACAACCTAAAATGTTTAACAGAAAATTTCCAAAACGTGGATTCCCACAACATGATCTCAAAACACCAGAGCAGCAATATTGTGAGGCTCCAAGCTCAAAGACACTGCAAAGGGAAGCCTACTTCTGCCACCTACAGAAACCCTTACTAACTCTGAATTCCTTCAAGTTCTGCATTGCCCTACTGTACAAGAAGCATTTAATAAATGTTATTTTACAATTCTCTGCTTATTTTCAGCACTTAAAAAAAGCACTCGCTCTACTTGTTGCAGTACAACTTTTTAAAAAGTCTTGCTCTAATGTGTTCTGCTTTCACTTAGAGTTAGCACTTTGGGAAACTGCTAGAAGTACTGAATAGCAAACATACACTAACAAATACTTTTGTATCAGTTTCCACAGAAGCTTGACATAGGTTTTGAAATACATCAGTATGCATCCTACACTGCTATTAGCAAAGTCTTAGAACCATCAGAATTCAGGGAAGACATACAGACAGTTGTTCATATTAAATCAGTTATTATCTGACTTGGGTGTAATCCAGGCTTCTATTATTTACTACTGACATATGTTTAATCAATCTTTTTCTACCGTTTCTGCCTGATTTGTAAGGACTCTAACATGTATATTAAATACAAGCCATTTAATTTATTTTTACTTGATTAAGTTGTCTTATTTAAGAGTTCTATTTGGATTAATACAAGGAAATCTATTGCCTTGCAGCTCTGAAAAGTTTATGGGAAATGACCGGATATCAGAAGGCTTCTCTTTAAAGTGCAGTATTTGCATAGAGACAGTTCGAACAGTGCCTGTTGGGCAAGCTTCACGTTTCACTACTCAGGCACGGAGTCAAACCACAAAGCTCAGGTTTGTAATGTGCTTCCAGCTCAAGCACCTGCAAAACAACACTGTTGCCATTATGCTGCCAGCCCAGCAGCACCTTTTTCTCTCACATGTGCATGGCTCAACATTGGCCTTTACACATTTTTAAAGTTGTTACCCCTCACACAACTGTTCTAGCAGCATTTTTCAGGAAGCACCCCAGGGAACATTATTGCAGTCCATGCTGTAGACACCCTTTGTCTTCCCCCTCATTACTCCTACACATTTTCAGCAGACACATGCTCAAAGGAGCCACTGTCCTTCTAACCCAGTAGCTACAAACGGGCTGCAGTCCCCTGAAACTCTTCTTGCCTCATGAGCCTTGTGTCAGAAGAACAAATGGGTTGTTATGGCTACTCTAAAAATAAGTAAGCCAAGATGCTCTCAGTGATTGAAAGAAGCAAATTTTACATAGGAAATCCCTCAACAAGAAGCCCTCCATCTCTGACCAGTAGCTCAGATACTGTCAGCAGACTCATAACTGCTCATTAAGATGCCCAGAGACTACTGGCATCTAGAGAAATGCAAAAGTAAAGACAATTTATTTCCCAAAGGAATAATTCCAAGATCATGTTAAAAATTTTATGATATTTTAAATCAAGAATGAAAAAGCCCTCTGGGCCAGTTGGCATTGTTGTCTGAAACCAGCTTCAGCAGAGAAGCTCCACTGAAATTCTTAATGATGTATTAACTGGATGCACAATACAAGTGCTTCACAGGTCTTTTTCTAAACCTACTTAACGATATAAATTTTGCTTAGTATGATATATTAAAGGTCTCTTACTGTAAAGTGAACATGAACATCTGTTGCTAGGTCCTAAGCATCTCACTCTTATCTCCTCCCAAGTCACGAAGGATCTTTTAGGATGTGTGTTCCTTTTCTACAAAGCAGCCCTCACTAGAGGTGGCCTGATACCATGGCACCACTCCCTTTGGGCTTGGACTACGCAGGCTTGAACATCAGGAGACCAAAACCTGATGCAGTACCTCCTTTTGTGTCTCATTTTCAATGTCTTTCTCTCTATCCCAAGACAGACTCCCAGTGACATCAACCAAAAGAATTACATACCTCAGATTACAAAGTAAACCACGTTCTATGCCACACTCATGTTACTGTTCCAGACTGCCTCCCTGTCCTTCTGCATGTCAGTTCTCCTTACCTGTCTTATATGTGAGTGCAAAAATAACAGCTATCCACAACTTTGCCTAATTGCTGTCTTTCTTCATACAATGACAGGCAACTGCCCTGATAATTTTGACTAACATTTTATGCACTATCCAGCAAATCCCATTGAGTTGAATACATCCATCCTCATCACACACTCCCCAGCCTGTGCTTAATGGCTGCCTCTCTCCCTCCCATCTTCAGTGGTACACAAAGGGAGGAATCAAAACAGACTTTGGGAACTACAGACATTCCAATATCATCCACTGCTGAGGGTCTCTGCAAGCCATTACCACGCGCAGGTTTCTGACGATGGTTTGAGACAGCCCGGCCTGATTGGCAGGGTGACCCACACCACAGCAGCCCCCTCCCAGGGCATGCTTCCTCTTCCGACTAGCACCAGGGTCTTCATCACTGGCTTCTGACTGAAATTCTGGGCAGTGCAGAAGATGTACTTTCTTCCGCATTATAGCATGTTTCTTTCTGCAGTACAACTATCACAGCTGCTTAATGGAACTAATCAGTATTAAACCAAATTAACTTCTTCAATAATTCAGACTCTTGCTGTTTATTAACCTAACAGTGGATTGAATACATTAATAATATTAAGGGTCACTTAGTATAAGACCTCTTCACATTGTTAAGTATGCCCAGTTAGAGCACCATGTATGTTCCCTGGTATGTCAGGCGAGGTAAATTCCCAATTACAGTTCTTACAGCCCCAGCACCTCCAAAACATGGGGAATACAACCTTCTCAAGGTACCATGAAGTTTATTCATTCTTGGAGAGCAACTTCTAAAACCTCTAAAACCATTTAACCCATCTTTCCTGTTCTTTCCCTGCTCTGCTACCCCAAGTTAAGGCTTTCTTCTTTGTTAACTAAAATGTTGACCTTTAGTTGCACAGGTGGAATGTCTTCTGTCTGTGTGTTTTAACAGTTTTTTCATCACAGCAGAAAGAGGCTGGCACTCTCAAGTTGTTTACAAGACATAACTGTTTTCACACTGCTCCAGGGATAAAAACATTGAGCCCAAAGCACACATGAAATACAACAGCTGCTGAAAAAGTACACCAGAAAAGCTTTAGAAAGTATCAAGAAGTTGCACTGTGAAGCACAGCCACTTCTCAAAAACACATACCTCTCTGCTGAAATCATGTAGATGTGGCAGAGACTTAGAAATTATCAATATTTATTTCCAAAACCTGTTACATAGTTAAAAATCAAAATACAAACATTGCAAAATTCTTTTCCTAACCCTAAGCCAAGCTCAAGGCACGTGAACCAACTACAAAGATCTGTTTCATAGTTCAGGCAGGTGGTGGAGAGGCAACGGAAGATGCTTCTCTTCTATCTGATTTTATTTTTGCTAATTAAACGCTTCAGATGTGCATGGAGATGTCACTTGGCTCCCACACCAAGGCAGATTCTGTGTGGCTCTGGGGAATTTATATTATTATTCTGGTGCAGCATTCTCAAATGACAGTTTTCAGGTTACATTTTCCATTACTTGCAAAGACTTTTAGTGTCCCCAGAAATAAAAAAAAAAAAAAAGTCCATGGAAAAACATGCCCATGAGATACATGGGATTTTGCTTTTAAGCTGGTATATAAAGCACTTGGCTGCCACAGGCCTTGTCAACAGCACAGATTCATTTGTTCAGTCATTACTGGCTTTTTTCTCCTTCTCATCATTTATGCTGCTAATGAATTTGGACTAACTACACAATTCAGTCAGTTTATATTCCAGCCTTCCATAGATATTATACTTTATAGTACCTAAAAAAACAGCTACAAGATTTTTTATAAACATTTTTTCTACCTTATGATATTGCTGTGCTTGCTCCACAGGGCAGATTTGTTCCCTCCATTCTGCTTTAAAGCTATGTCATGCCAGGACTTGAGGTGTGAAAATGGAATTCTCTTCTGCTGCTTTCTGTTCCAAGGGGCTGCAGCCTGTCGCGGCATGGATCAGCACACACACTACCCATGCTCCCTGCCTCCTGCTGTGGTCCAGATTCAGCAGGTTTTGATACAGGCAAGGAAAGCAAGTGAGAGGGAGACGGGCATGGCAAGGGCAAGGTGAGAAGAGAGAAACAAAAGAGCTTCAGTCCAGAATATCCTCTTTCTGCAGGAACATGCAACTGCTCACACAGGCCTGATTTCATCCCCCTTTCTGCCCAAAACACCATTGATAGGACAGACTCAAATTTGCTGCAGTTAAAGTGCCTTTTTTCCTGCATTTTCTGTTTCTAAAATGTACTACAATGTGCTGGTTTTGGCTGGGGTAGAATTAATTTTCTTCACAGTGGTTGGTATGGGGCTGTGTTTTGGATTTTGCTGAACACAGCAATGATAATAAAGATGCTTTTGTTATTGCTGAGCAGGGCTTACATAGAGCCAAGGCCTTTTCTGCTTTTCATACTGTCACTGGCAAAGAGGCTGGGGGTGCATGGGAAACTGGGAGGAGACACAGCCAGGACAAGTGACTCCAACTGACCAAAGAGATATTCCAGACCATATGACTTCATACTTAGTATATAAAGTAGGGAAAGAAGGAGGAAGTGGGGGACATATGGAGTGATGGTGCTTGTCTTTCCAAGTAACTGTTACATGTGATGGAGCCCTCCTCTCTTGGAGATGGCTGAACACCTGCCTGCCCTTGGGAAACAGGGAATTTATTCTTGTTTTACTCTGCTTGTGTGTGCAGCTTTTCTCCCTATTAAACTGTCTTTACCTCAATCTACAAGTTTTATTTTGATTCTCCTCCCCATTCCACCAGGTTGGGGGGAGAGAGCGGGTTGGGAAAGCAGCTACATGGTGCTTAATTTCCAGCTGGGCTTAAACCATGACAGATATTTAACTAGGAAAGGAAAAATAACTCAAAAACATTCCACCATCTTCCTTCTACAGCAGGTGTCCTAACAGTATGTCCACAGCACATGCCACCCTGCCACACAAACTCTGCATTGATTTCTCTCTACCTGCTATGTGCTCCCAAACAATGTGATTATATCCCCCAACAAAGGGATACCCAAAGCACAAATACCAGCTCTGAAAAATACTTAGCTACACCAAGCCTGAAAAAGAGTACCTCAGCAATGCAAAAGTGAAACACAGAGAGAAAGATGTCACCCTTGGACACCATACTTAGATTTTTCCAAATGTAGCAGAGGAATATGATCCTTTTTCCATTAATTGATTTTATAGGCACTAGGAAAAAAAGCACCACTTGCCAAAGGAGTATTTCCTATTTTACATTAACATCATGGCAGATGAACTTTAAGTGTCATGGCATGTAAAAATTGCTTTACTAGCCTAAACATTGGAGAGGGAGGACACAAGAGCCCCTTTTTCTTTATAACAATCTCAGGAAGCAATACTTTCATCTGTACTATTTCTCAGTTTTGTCCCAACCTGGAGACGCTTTTTTTTCTGGAGGCAAAATAAACTTTTTATTACACCTGCATTATCCAACTGTGTAAGACTATACTACAAGCAGTACTTTTTGTAAAGGTTATGCATGGAAGTAGTTCTCTTGATTAATCATGTTATAGGATTCAGATGACCCTTAATTACTACTATGGCATCTAAAAAGGACATTTAATATATAAAGAAAAAAGCCTTCTTGTTTTCCTGATGACCAATGATATTTTCCCATCTCTTGAAAAGTTGCTAAGAAAATGTTTCTTTTTCTTTGCATACAGTAAGGCATGATCACAGTCTTAATTAAGGGAGAAAACCCAAACTTACTATAATTTTTCCTTTTCTCATAAGAGAAATTCACATAGTTCAGTGTTATGATCAAAATTTACCACAATAGATAAATTTTAAAAGCAGCACTTGTTTTCAACCAGTTAGTCATTACTTTACAGAGAAACAAGGTTTTTCACTCAAGTTTCTGATGTGAAAATATTTCTGTAACTTTTTTTTACCTATTGCATTTGAATTGAAAACGTAACTTATGAGGAAAATCTTTAAAAGGTATAGTCATTGATTTAATAGCCTCTGTGGTTACTGAATACAAGCCTTGCTTAAGAAATTCTTCCCAGAAGCAGTAGAGGCTGAGGCTGTACTGCAGGAGACGGTGAGGGACTCACCTGCTGCCATATCAGGACCCTTCTAAGGGTTTCTTTCTTCTGCCCATCCAGGAGCCCCAGGCACAGCCAGGCAGCTCTCCAGCCTCCACAAGGGAGAACTGAGCCAAACTTCACACACTTCTTCCACAGGTCCTGCCAAGGGCAGCATCTTTGCTGCTTTACATGCCATGGGTTGCAGCATGTCATGTTGGCAAGAGAGATGATATTCCCTGGTTCCCTGCCTGAGGCTCTGGCAGAGTCTCTGTGGAGGCACTCACTTGTCACCTCTCCTCCACCACCACCAGTCTCCAGACCTCAGCCAAGCAGCCACTCATACCCAGCAGATGTCAGAAATCACCGTGAGCTCATGCACACAAAGCCACCTGGACTTAGTTAATGCACCACACTGTTCTCTCCCGTCTGACATGCTGGAACAGACACCTTCACCTCTGCATGGCACCATCCTTGGCTTGCAAAAACCATACTTCCCTCATTCTTTCCACAGTTAGCGTGATCCAAATAAGGGTTGGAGAGATGCAAGATCTGCTGCAGTTGGTTGGCTACAAGTATGCACCCTACTGATCTACAGTATCCAGAGAGAGCAAGAGGTGCTTGGCTTTATATAAAGCAGAGGCACACTATAATTCATTGCAGGCAGACCTCACCCCACACACCATTATTTTCTAGGCTATAGTTCTTTCTATCTTGTGCAACAAGAAATTCAGCTGACTTGAGGCCCTCCTCCAAGAGAGCAACTGTGCTCTCAGAAGTCTGGTACCTCATCTCCATTTCATCACTCTGTTTTTTATTTCCAGATAGTGCAAGTGATTCCTGCTGAAAGAGTTTCTGAAGACTGCCTTCTGCTCTTCCTCCCCATTAGGGAAGGCTAACAGTCACCCCAAGTGCTGTGGCTTCCACTTAAGGACAATTTATTTCTACATTACTGTGGGGTACTGCAGACAGCAAGTGCTGAGACTGCTCTGCCTTCGCTACCCTAGAAATATCCCCAAGGTCAGAGACTATGGAATTGCAGCCTTCAACTCCACAAATGATCATGAAATTGCCCATTTAGTTTTCATCTTGGGATTAGGGCTGAAAAATAGCAGGAGAAAAAAATGGGGGTGTCAAAATTCTTACTGCCTGCTATTCTCTTCATTGTTGCAGATGTTGTGGTGAAATGATCCTGATATTGCTGTGAAGGCAAAGCTTGAGAGCAGAGCATCCTGTGCCAAGAGCTGCCAGGTTCTGTGGAGGCATCCTCAGAAACTACAATGCAGGATGCCTCTCCCTGCCTTTGGGGTGTCAAAAGCAGGCTGGGCAAGTAAAGTGCACTGCCCTTCCTCTCCCTCTGAAGAAGGTTTATCAAGACATTCAGGTAAGCCTCTCCTAAAAGTAAAGGGGAAAGTCCTGACCTCCTGACAAGTTAATCATGGCAGCACAGGGTTGTTAGTATTTAGAAGCAAACACAGACACTGGGGTTAGCAACAGGACAGATACCAAGGTCAAGGACCATTACAAGGCAAAAGGGCAGCTTCCATGCCAAAAGTCCAGCTGAGCTCTCTCAGGAAACATGTACAAACACACATAGTAACTGCAAACCACCAAATAGTACATGTCCTCCGTGCAGTGTATATTTGCAACATAGTGAAGTTTACAAAATTCTTCCCTATTTTGCGGACTTATAAGAAAGAACCAGATGGATAGGACAAACATGGAAGCAGTGAAGTAGAAGTCTTTGTTAACACTTCCAGGGGAGACAAGAGGAATTTTAGTTCAGGACAGAAGTTCAGACACATAGGAGGTAAAATACATTATATACAGGGGCTGCAAGTAATAGGACTTACTTCAACTTTCCTTTTTTTTTTGCTATTGGGAGTGAAGGGAGAACAAGTTTAAAAGACCCAAACACAACAACACAAAGCCAATCCATAAACATTCACTTTGCTATATAAAAAAAGGTCATATTTACAGGCTGTCAAACCCCTTCAGGCTTCTAATCCTGCCAGTGACATTAAAATGTGAAATGACCAAGCTGTTTTCTTGTCTGGAATTTGGCAATCAAAACAGCTCTAGGAATTTATTGACATTACAGCCAGTAGAGTGAGCTAGAAGAGAGTGCTGTCTGATGGCTGGCTGCCTCTCCTCTCCCCTAGGAAACACAGAAAGGAATGCACCCTTAGCTAAGGCAAGTGACAGGGCTGACTTTGCATAGGACAAACAAAACTTGTATTTCCCATGGGTGAACAATAAAAGACCAGAGAGGAAGCTGACGAAGTTAAGCATACCCAAAATTCAAATAACATACTTGATACTAGACTTTGTAACATTTTCAATTAACATTAAACTATACAGTAGATTTTTAAATTATTAAGCTACTGCAAAAACACATTACTGTCAGCTGAACACTTTTTCTGCTGACAAATATATATGCGGTGTTACTGATGATAGAACATACTCATAGATTTATGACATCATCTACTATTTTTCTGACTGAATTCTCCTCAGTGTGAGCACATGGAAGGAAGCTGGGGATGCTACAGTGGCACACAGCTGAGAGCAGAGAATGTGCAGAAACCAATTCAGGGGACACAGGTGTTAAAGATGAGCACAAAGAATACTGAGCAAGTTCAAGCTGCCATTCAGGGAATGGCACCCTGATGGAAAAATACTGTGCACTCATGTACATGAAGGCTGTGTCACAGTGCAGGCTCAAAGCGGAGGGGAATAGCATTGCACAAACACTATTAATTCTACCTTTATACTTCAGAGCACTTGACATATTAAAAATAAAATAAAAAAGTGACTGATCCCTATATATTGCATAAAATTTTCTCTTTTCCTAGAAGAGAAAAAAATCCCATTCTGTGCAACCTGAGGAGGATCTGCACACCATGGCATACATCTCTATCACCCAGCTGAAGGTCAGTCTACAGAAGCAGACATGAGAGGCAGGTAGTTATCCCTGTGTGAACTGGCTGCTCTGAAGATAATATAACAGCATGCCTAATGAGTTTGAAAAGCCCTATTTTACATATGGAATAGATAATAATACAGTGGATTTTTCCTAAGAGACAGAAGGGTATTTACACAGGTTATCTTTAGTCTAACAAGGAGTCTCTCTCCAGACTCCTCTTCACAACCGACCATCAGAGCCTGGCTCTGGAGCATGATTCACACCAACTAATTGGGGTCCTGCTCTCAGTCCCCGCTCTCTTTACAGAGGCCCCTGGAGAGATGAGCCTCACTAGGCTGAAATTAGACTTTGAAAATTGTTTCTTCTATCTAAGCAGCTCAGAGTCATACTGACCTCCAGATTTGCTACCAGCAGGGATTTTCATTGTATCATGCTGGGAGGGAGCATGGTTTTATTGCTTCCCTTCACCAGTGGAAACAGTCATACCTCATCTCATTGGCTCTTTGCTATGGTAGGACCCACAAACACCAGCAGCTCCTGGTCTTATGTGGTTCCAGTATGTGTGCACATTGGTAAACTAATCTCTGGTTGACCAAAATACTCTGGTCCTCTCTATCCATTTTTGGGCAGTGAAAATATCTTCCTAGACATGGCAATGCCTAGGAATATAACACCACCAGTTTTGAGCTTGCCTGCTTTTAAGCCACATGAAAAAGTGAGAGAGTTGCCTTCTTATCTTGAAGGGCTCCAGAGATCTTAATAATTTCTGCCTCAAAGACCATCCAAAGGACAGAACCCCCCTCCTGCCCAGTGCCCTGTAGTGGCTAATGAAAAGAAAAAGTAGCACAAGCTGATGTGTGCAGAGACTGTTCAGCGAATCAGGCACACAGCCTGATGTGCCATTCATTTTATAAATTTCACATTCACATGTTTGTTACAATCCTCACATCAATTTGATTTTCAGGCTGATTTTTTCCCTTCTTTGTTGGCTTGCTTCCCCACCCCTTCAGCTTAGTCAGATAGTGTTGGAAATCAATAGTTACATCAGTATGAAACCTGGCTTAATAGGAGGACAAAAGAAACTGCAGTCTTACTAGCAGTATTTGATACCCTCATATCAAGAATTGATTGAATTTCAGAAAGAGACTTGGCTGGTTTAAACAGCTCCTTTTAGGAGAGCCAAAGAATTTCACTTAGCACTGAAGGTTATAAAATGTAATTCTGCTAGGAAAGTTAAGGGAGTTCACAGGCAATAACTCATTAATCTGTCCTCAAACAAGTCACAGAGATAAAAAATACTATCCTGTATACAGTGAAAAAGATAAAAAATCCTATTGGCATCCCACACTGACAACTTCTAAAAATTCCAAGAAGTATCATACTAGAAGTAGCAGAATCCATATTTCAAACACAAATATTCTAACCTGTATTGCTTTTAGGAAAGGCAGTATCATTTATTATGCTCTGTGTGAGAAGCTACACAGACTGTCTTTTAAAGGCCAACACTGAATACAGTTGCCTGGGGTTTGGGACTTCAAGTTTCAGATGATCCTTGATCCTTGCAGATGCCCCAGAAAATAGCAGCATTGCTGTCACCAGATAACGGGCTTGTGATGTTTGTACAGAGAAGTGATGGAGACATTTCTGGTGGGCAATGCCTTATCCTGCATCTGAGGCTTCCCCACACAAAGAGATGTGAAATACTTCAGAGCACACTGATAGAACAATCCAAATATAACCTGTATTTTTCATAAAAGAGAAAAATATTCCTTAAATGAAAAAATTCAAACCCCTCTGAAGCAGTACCATGCCCAAGTAGATGGTGGGAATCATTAATACTGAACAGCTCGAAGGTTGTTTAATTTAGCTGTGCTTTGAAATAATCAAATACCTAATCTTCACCCAATTGCTTTCTGCACATTCCCTCTAGCAATTTTTTAACTAGTGAAGCTGACAGGAAGCCTTATACCAGACTCTGGATCCGTCCCCATCACATTCCTGAATCAGATCCTGGTGTATCTGTAGCGAACAGCCCTCTCTGACAGGTACGGCTGCAGAGTCTTTCTGTTACCATGTGCCTCAGCCACAACTATCAACACAAATTATGACACCCTTAATCTTACTCTCCTGCATAAAGTATGATTTGTCTCAAAAATGAAAGGGCAAAGATGACACCATCAGATATCAGAGGTTATTATTCATAGCCACTCAAAGACCCTTAGTTATTAGAACTTCATGAACAACTGCTTGTAAAAGAAGGTAGACTGGATTGGGAAAGAAAGGATTTTTTTTGCTTTTCATCTGTCTTTGTTGCTACAGGAATAAATAAGAGATGTAAAAATTGCCTATTGGAAATGTGTAGCACAATTTATTCTGTCACTCTAAGAAAGTGCATATATCTGTCCTGAAGCTCACATTATTTACTCATTGTGTGAGTGCTACAAAAAGCAACTGTTCTATGGTATGTCATCTCATTCACCTAAATTTCACCTTCAGAGTTGCCCAGCTCCTTCATTCAGAAGGTAATTTTCAAGATCAGAATTTTCTGAGATCAAGATTTCCTTACAGGCAAAGCAGGCACAGTATGTGTTTACCAAGTATAAAATAAGTTAGCAGAAATTATAGTTGGAACATGAAGAACATTGCATAAGCAGAAAGTTTGGCATCTTATTACTGAGAAAACTTCAGAAACTCTAGAAAGAAGGCTAAGAGGAAAACAGGCAGTGAACAGCAGCCTAACAGGATACAAAGCATGCTTGTACACGAAGCTGTACAATACACAACTATACCTGTTTCATTAGACTGATGTCTTATCAGCCCTAAAATCACAAGCCAAACAAGATTAAAATGATAAAAAGCTGTTACCATTTATTGAAGGTCTTCCACAGGTGGAATGCACACCTGTACAGAGCTTCAATACTTTTATAAGTTTAGCAAATTAACATAATTGACAAAAATCCTTAATTAAGAATACCGTTAATGAAGTAATTCCCCATCCTGGTTCGGCCCCCTACTGAAGCCTCCACCTTGCTTATAGCCCCACACTGTTTATGTCTAAATACATGGGAAACTGAAATGGCCTTGGTTCTCTGAAGAAGCAAGATTAGAATAGGATTCCAGCAATGTGTTTGTCTAACAGAGTAGGAAAAGTACTGAAATTAACTAAGAAATTATACAATAGTCTACAGAGCTACACATATATGAGAAATATATAAAAAGCAAAAATCTTTTGGCATCAAGCCTAGATAAATAAGCCCGTGATTACTACCAAATGAAAAATTTCCAGCATTGCATTACATATGTACTGCATATGTATGCACACATACTGCAGTGCAACATACTTTCTCTTGTTTCTTCCCTTGCAATTCCCACAGCAACAATGAAGCAGAAGAAATTTATACTTCACATACACACACATTTGCCCACACCTCCACCATAGCCAGCACAGATAAACAATATATTGTGTTTGAGAGATCAAGTCACATTACGTGAAGAATGGTAAGACAGAAAAATCTAAATCTGATGTTTGGCACATGAGACACACAAGCTAAAAGGAAAAAAATCAGCTTTAGTTACAGGAAGGCTCCAAATGGGCTGCGTTCAGAGCACACCTGTAGATAACCCCACTCTAAAGGCAGGCATGTGCCTTTTTGTGTCCCCAGACCAGCCTGGCTGCGTGCAAAGGAATGCATGAATCTTGCCTTACCTACAAACCATCAACCTGTTTCCCTTATAGAAGAACAATATGATGATAAAGAATATGGGAGTTTGTCCCCTCTCAGCTGCACCGGCTCCCAGGAAACCAGAACTCCTTCTCCAATGTGCGTTCATGGAGTTTTTAATCAAAACCTCTCCCTGCCCCCAAACTAGCTAGCTGCCAAAGAGTAGGGAAAAAAGCTTAATGAAACTTAAAAGCAGCTCTTCAAAACCTTTTTTAGAAGGAAAAACTGCTGAAGTCCATTCAGAAGGCAGGAGCCTCTTCTCCGAAACAGTGACCATCAGAGGCAAATGCACAGTTAATTATTCAGTGATAAAACCTCATCTCCAGATGAGTGCTGACCATTTAACACAGCTCCTAGCATGCTGTTCATCAAACATATGGCTCCTCTGACCTCAATTAGTATGGCTCTCATACAAGTTCCTTCTGAGAAACTATTCCAAAGTTCTGGTAGAGCTGTGAACAAAGGGTTGTAATAATGGAAGTTCAGATTTATATAATCCTCTGAACAGCCAAAGTGACCTTACAAAGTCAGGAAAATAATTTCAGATCATACCAAAATGTTCATGCAAAGGTTTGAGCATTTCTGCAATTCTTGCATCAACACAAGCAATTTTACTATTTGTTTCTGGTAATAAAATGTGAAATAACAAGTATTTTTTTCTAGTTAATATGCTTTGTGATGCAAGTAAACTTATTAGAATTGTTCTTCAGAAAAATCTGATCCACTTTGGTCAGATCTTTTGTCTGGAGTATGAGCTTTTTAATAAATTAATCCCAAAATACATAAATAGATCATCAGTTGCTGAAACACAGCCATCTCTTTAAAAAAAACCACTGTTTTCTTCACTTGATTAAAAAACCAAAAGAGAACTCTATAAATATTTATACGTGAATGCTCACACAACATTAACAATTTTACTAAAGTTTACATAACTTGCACAAATAGACCAAAAAACAGTCTGGCCACATGACATAATACCAGTAACACTGCCATGCCTGCAATTCAATTTCATTTTCCTACCTGCCATCTTCCACCATCTATTCAAACTACT
Source organism: Pardalotus punctatus (assembly GCA_013400915.1). Taxonomy (NCBI): domain Eukaryota; kingdom Metazoa; phylum Chordata; class Aves; order Passeriformes; family Pardalotidae; genus Pardalotus; species Pardalotus punctatus. The sequence goes on along the minus strand of VZTX01012931.1, from coordinate 55,538 downwards.
GTGAGCATTCAAAAACCAGTCTAATAGATAAAGTGCAACATTGGCGCATTTGATTCTGACACAGGAATAAGAGACCCACTTTACTCCTAAATAGCGTTGAAACTGGTAGTTTTACAACACATATTTAAATTTTCCCCCCTAATAAGCAGCAAAATGGTGTTCCCATCATCCTAGATCCAGACACAGAGCAAAGGAAAGCCATTACATTCATCACCAGCCTATCAGCTAACCTTCCTCCTTGCCAGGTTGCAAGAACCCTGCAGAAAGATGTATTCACAGAAGGTGACATTAGTCCAAGAGCTTGAGAAGTTCCTTGCTACCACAAGCTTGCTGGAATAGAAGCTGCACATGCACTTGCTCTGCTCTGGCAGGGCTGAGAGCTCCAGCCCAGCCTCTGTCCCTGCAGGGTCAGAGCTACACCAGCCAGCAGCCACCATTGCCACAGAGGCAACAGCACAGCAGCTGTGCATGGAAATACTGGTTCTACACACAACTTCAGAAAGCATCTATTTTTGAAAACAACTGAGAAAGAGTACAATTACTGCAAGAGATGTGAGCAAGTAATGGGGATGTTTTCATCTTTTCTAGTCTCAAGACTCAATAAAGTTTTTATAAGTACTACAGGAAAATGTCTGATAAGGGAAATGTTGCTTTGTCCACTGAGGCATCAGAAAAAAATCAAACTAAACAAGTAGAAAAGAGAAAAAATGAAAGCCCACCTTCAAGAGCCCACCTTGGAGCAGAATAATGAAGTTCTGCTGGAAATATAGAGTGCTGCCCCACCAGAAAATGAGTCATTAACGCATTGTCTGAATTATGCTTTCCATCGTAACAGTGAAACTAAAAATCCATTAACTTCTATGGCTGAAACTTGTGCTTACCCACTCACTCAGCCAACTTTTGGAGATTCCCTAAACATATGATCTCCCAAGTTTCAACAGATCCCATGAGCCCAGCATATTTTTGAATTTGAACCACTTGAAAATTGTAATTTAAGCCAATTAGTTCAATTTTGCAGCCAAGCTCTAGACTGAGATTTCATCTAAACTTCAACTCAACACTAGGTGTTCTAAGTCACTGAATGAAAAAAATTGACTATTTTAGGGGCAGTTCACATTGTCACCAAGAATTGCTGATTTGTCACAGGATCCAAGGTCTCATTGTACTTGCTAAAGGAAACATACTACTTCCTAATTTTTGGATATCTTTTGATACTCATCACTTCTTACACCTATTGTCATCCTTATCACATCACTAAGATGGTAAGCATGAGCTTCTTCATGTAGTACACCATAGTAAGGACTCACTGACAGGGACAGGGACCAAATGGAGACAAGAAAATTGGTTTTCTTCTCAGATATCTCCCCAACATGTACATCCTGGTGGACTAGAAAGTACTACATTGTCCAAGTGTGGAGGCAAGACAGGGAAAGATGATGAGTGTCACAGAGATGAAAATGTGGAAGACAAAGCAAGAAACAACAATTCAAGACATACTATGTAAATCTAAAAAATATACCTGAGAAATTGTATCTCACTTTTCATATTAGCATTTAAACAAGTTGGATTCACCCTCTAAAAACTGCTTGTCATCCCAAAAGACAAGATTATTCAAGGCTTGTCTATGTCAAAAAGCATGACAACACAAGGTATGTAATCTTTATGTATTAAAGCTGACATACTTAAATCAGCAGCAAGCATAGATGTCAGAAGGAGTGATTTAGCATAGCTGAGTTCAATAGTTTGTCAAATGAAAACAGATACACTTCCAGAAACATAGCTACACTGATATAATTGTATCCAGCATGTATATAATTTACTGTCTTACACTGGAAGAGTGCTAAAGCTGCAGATTTCTGATGCCTTCAGGTCAGGCTATGCTAGAAAGGGAGAAGCAGGAGCAATAATTGAGGCTTGAGAAGACACACCTTAACACATGAAGACTTCTTACCACTAAATATGTTTTCATTTCTAGTTATGAAGTAAAGGAAATACAACCAAAGAATTACAGAAATAAATTTGCCTAGGCCAAACTATTGCCATCATACATATTAACAGAGCAGATGTAGCATCTCAAATCTGGCATTTCCAGCACCACAAATAGAACTGAGCACAGCAAAAACTACAAAACAGACTTCATTTTCTACCAGTAAACGAGGGCTCTGGGTTTTCCCATGTCTTCTCCCTGCACTTACGGACCAGGGCAGATTCTTTGCCAAGTCCCTAGCACACTGCAGCAAGACATGCAGGATCCGGCACCTTTAAGACAAACTAGAAAGTGTACCTTTTATTATTAATCTCTGCTGTGTAGATTTCTGGTGTATGAAAAGGACTCAACTACCACCCCCTACAGCCCTGGTTCCAGCCCCTTGGGCTGCTGTTGCTTATGCACTAGCAGGTATGCTCATTTAAGGGTCTTTCTGGCACTTTTGCATAGAGGTCTTGACATTCAATGCACAAAGTGGCTCAAACTTTTTGACAGCTAGGGACAAAACCTGCTTTTAATTCCCTACACCTTGGCTTCAAGCCTCATTTCCCCCCATTTCCTTGCAACAAGTTAATATCACAACCTCTCTCACACCGAACTTTGCACATCCACCCCCACTTACCTGCTGGTGTGAGGAGCAATGGAGAAAAATGAAGAAACACATGGCTGTTACAGCCTTTCCTTAATGCCATACTGAGTAAAACTGCAGGGAGATTGCTGGCAGCTTTCACACATTCAGGAGTTGCAGTGGGCAGCAGTGCCAGCCCCACCTGGTCCAACAAGCCCAGTGGTCCCCACTGAGGGCTGCCTTGTACCCCAGCCAGGGGCCAGTTTTCACTATTCATCCAGCTGTAACCAGGTGAGCCCAGCCGCCCTCTGCTGTTTGCACATCTCCCTTTCTTTTATTTATTTTTTTCAGGAATACACAGTGGACTGGATCTCAGAGTAAGAAAAAGAAAAGATTTAAACCAGCAATGGCACTGATGCAAAATGGTGCCACTTCACTTTTGTGAAGTCCGGGGTTTGAATCGAAGCTTCAAAAATTACTCACCACAGCTACAGAAGAGAACAGCACACAATCCCTTAAAATACATGCCTCAACAAGAGAGAGATGAGAGAACATTACAGCTTACAAATGCTACTGTTTACATATTCACAGAGGAAGATCAGTCCTCCAAGTCTGAAGGAGCTGTGACAAATGCCACAGCCAGAAAGAATATTTGGGGAAAAAGAATGAAAATGCAGAAAAAATAAGACAACTAAGACCTCTTAGGTTGCTGGGATATTCTGAATGAAAAACAAGACATAAAGATTGCTTCTGTGTATTCTAGTTAAATATTCACACTTTTCTCCCTGCAACTACTCTTTCCATATTTCTTTGTATTTTAATTTTTAATAGGAAAAAAATATTTAGAACACTAGAACTTCAGAGAAAACAGAATCAACCCATGACCGCATCCCTCACTATTTCCAGTGTTTCCTCCCATGCTATGAAATCGTATCTCCATCAAAAAATCAGTTCTTCCCCAGCCCTGACCCAGAGACAGCTGCTTCGCATGAGGCACCCAGTGTATTCCCTGCTTTCAGATCTCATAAAAGCTCTTGGAAAATCACAGACTGCACATTATGGAGTGGGGCATCTAGGAACACAATACCACAGTTAAAATGTTCTTGTCTGAGAAAGGTAAGCCATGTGTTTCAATATTTTGTCATTTAGCTATCATGCAGTCCACATGCAGCAGCTGGAAAGGTTGCATCAGGTTACAGACTTAACTTGAGGGAGTGAAAAAAACCCACTCAAAACCAAAACTGTTTCCATCCTTTGACTTTTGATTAATCCATTCTCTTGGCTGTTGTACATTGGTTTAACACCAGTGGTTTCGGAGTCAGTCTCCTCCTAGTCAAAAACATGTCCATATGATCCAAGAATGAGTCTAAATTTCTGTATTTCTACCTATAAAAATACTGAAAATTGCTGTATTTTCCACTCAGTAGGGTACTGACAATGAACTCATGACAAGAGCTCAGAAAAGAATATTTCCAGTTTCATTTGCACTGCTGCACTAAGAGGTACCTGCCCTGTCTCAACTACTGCTCTGGGCTGGAACACTGCCACTGCTCACTGTCATGTCTCCCCCCATTTCTCAATACAGTGACCACTGACGATTGTCCCACAGAGCCCAAGAATCTGTTTCTCAACCTGATGAGAGAGCACAGCTTATGATACCTCCTAGAATGTTCTCTGACCCTAACCAAAAGGACTTACCTGTGCCCAGGGGCTGAGGGATTGGCTCATTCAGCCTGTGATTTCTAGACCAAGCCAGATGACACAAAGACTGTGACAGCTTTGGTGATGAGGATGTCAATCCGAGCAGCTCAGGCAATGATCACTGTCATCAGTACTTTCCCTTTTAGACTTGGCTGGTAATAAATAACATTTTTAAAATGTAATTTTTACCTTGACATATTACACTGCAAACTTGTTTTTTCATGTACCCATTGCATATTACTTTGTGACTAGGTACTGATTTTCATAGCATCTTTGTCAAAGCCTGCCCTATGTGCTCCCAGAGCAAGACAGTGGGCACTTTACAGGGGCACACTTTGCCTCTTGAACAGAAGGTGCTGGGTTTCACATCTGAACCACAGAAACAACTCTATATAAACTTCAGGTCCTTCTTTTAACAGGTTTAGAAACAAGTTACATCATAAACTTATTGCTGCAAAGTTATAGAGCAGGAAGGAGAGGACTGAACCAGCTCTCAAGAAATAAGCAACATTTTTTTTAAAAACCAGAGGCGGCTGAATGGTGTTTTATTCTGTTCTGTGTCCTTGTCAAGATAATTTGTTATTTGAAACAGTTCACCATCAAATTCTGCATTAATCTCCTAACCTTGCTATTCTCCAAAGGACTGTCAAATTCATTATTATGGCTATTGCAACCAATCTGTAGATGTAGAATTTCAAAAGGACTGCATAATTGCATAACTGTGAGTATAACTAGTTATGCAAGATGAAGTAATGAGGCCAACAAAGTATCATGCTTAAAGGCATGCAACAGATGGGTGAGGAAGGAATTACACTCTGTGTACTGCTTTGCAAACCTGGTTACACTTTTTCTCCGAGACAGAAGATACTGCGTTCTGTAGGAGAAAAGAGCATGCTGCTCCTATGCACTATTCTTTTGAGTCAACTAACCACTAGATCCCATTGGGTTTAGGAGCCACACACAGGAAGGACAAAAGCTCCTTTTTTAAGGAAAAGCTGAATTACAAAAATACATCTAACTCTAATTTTTTTTTTCAGTCAGTTGCTGTAAGTCACAGTATCACCCACTAAGAATTGCTCTACATCTTCTAAGCGTTTCTTTAAATTTCCTTAATGTACATCCCATGGAGCTTTTCTGCTCTTTGTTATGTTGCGTTGGTGGCTGTGATCACACTGACACTTTTCAGCTCTGTGCTTGAGAAAAAAAAGTACAAACCAAGCCACTTTGCCAAGCGGAGCTGACAAGGGCTGGAGCCCAGCACTGCAGAAGGATCCTGCTGGACTGCTCCTTACAATCTGGAGGCCTATGGCAATGTCCAGAGGCAGTATGCTTATTTTTATATATACTTTTATATAAATATGAGTTTATGTATAGGCATAATACATACAGTTCCAAATAATTTACCTTTTATTGTCCTCAACTGTAACTATGACCTTATACATTCCCTGGATGAGAATGCTGTGGTCAGGACATGATGTTTTTGTGAATACTTTTATGGCTTCAAATAGACCTCATACTTGTCAAACATGTCTTTCTTGGAGAAAACACCTACATATGAAATTATGTTAACACAGACCATAAATGAGAGTGAGGGAAACCATGTGTTTTTATGCACTCACTGGTCCAGCCAGTCTACCTGGCAGGGGGAGGATTAAGTCAGCTCTGGATCTTGTACATGCTACTTAAAGTTGAAAAGATTACTGGAATAATTGCAGCAGCCATGTAGCAGTCCTATCCTGCTATACTAGGACAGATTTTAAAATGATAAAGACTTTCCAAGAAAGACTATTAAAATAGCCTTTTTTCCAAAAGCAAAATCACCTAACAATTGGGCATCTTTCCTAGAACAAAATAATTTGATACTTTTTTTCACTAAGGAAAAAGTAAGCATACAAACAAGGAAAAAACAGGGAGGAAAGGAAAAACAGGCACATAAAACTAAAAAATCAAATGCTTATAAACATAAACAAATGCTTATACACATAAAAAATCAAAATCAAAATGATTGGTCAGACATGGACCTTCTTCATGAAAGATTCTGCTATCTTTGAAAATGCATTCAAGAGAAAAGAGGAAGGAGAGAGAAGCAGCAACATTTTCCAAACTGTTCTATAAAAGATAAACTATTATGCATTAAAAAAAAGCCTCTCCAGCTCACAGCGCTGCTATTCCCCAAGGACAAAACCCCCTGTGTCAAAATTTGCTAAACTAGAGCTGTTCTTCAACACAACATTAATGGGAAGATGTAAAGCCCTTTGTACAGCTGTGGAGGGCAAGTAGGAAGTTTAACCTCTCCTAGGTTCAGACAAGGACACAGTTAATTTTTCACAGTAGCTAAGAGGGACAGAGCCTGGAGCTCTGTGGACGTGTTGTGGTTGTTATTCTATACTACGAATGTCATCACTGGGGGAAGAATCGAGGAATTCTCCCTCCTGAAAAGAAAGGGAGCATGGCTTTGAGTGGAGGACTAAGGTGCCATGTGGAGAGGCCTCTGCCATTTTGTTCCTTTTGCCAGAGGAGCAAGAAATGAACAGAGCAGTGGGGTGGCCACCATTGTTCTTTCATTGTCTCAGGCTGGTGGAGAGGAAGTGTGCACAGAGGAGGGGGGAGGTCTGGAGCAGGGGGAGCATTTTGGTTTTTGTCTCTGAAAAGCCACACAGCACTGGGTCAGGTCTGTGAGCATTTTGTATGCAATCACCTTGTTTTTGTAAACTTTCGTTATTAATATTGTTGCTGTTACTGTTCCTTTTCTTCTTGATGTTTCCAGTGTATCATCTTATCTCAACCCAAGATCTCTGCCTTTTGTCTCTTTTTCTCACCAGGGAGGGTAGGGGGAACGGGAGGTGCTCTATGGAGCTTAATTTCCAGCTGGGTTTAAACCACGACATAACCGTAGCCTTGAATGCAAACCTGTAGTTGCGCTCTGCTCGGATTCATCCAGCAGCCATGTTGCTTCCCCATGACAGGCAACATTGCACAGCAGCCAAAATGAAACTCTACTTCATCTCACTCAGGTGAATGAGAGATTAATTACATCCCAGCTGACAGTATTTATATTCTCCAACAAAAGCTCACACCTGCCATTACAACGTGATCATTTGTCATTTGGTTGCCTGTTTCCATCTCCCTCAGCCCTGAGTCTGTGTCTTTCCCTTCTTAAGTGTTTCCTCTAGTTGCAGTGACAGAAGGGGGTGGCACTTGATATGGAGCAGAAGTCAGCTCTGCTCTGCTGCTCCCAACAGCAGCTCTCTCCTGTGCCATTTCAAAGTAGGAAACAGCTGTCATCAGTGCTGAGGACCAGGGGCTCAAGAACAGCCCTCGCCACTGTTCCTCATGGAGCTCACAGACCTGAGCTTGGAGCCAAATAATGCTCCTCACAAAAACATATTGATGAACTTCAAGGCTTCAGCAATATGCTGGCAAAAGCCTCTTCTTTTCTGGTCCAGTTAGTGGTTATGATACTAAAATCCTAGCAATTGCTCCTTATTTGACTTCCTTCCCAGGAAAGCAGCAGTTCTCCCAGGATGGCTGAACACTGCACACTGCAGTGGACTCCAAGCAATGGCAAGTTGCCAAGGAACCCCATCTATCCCACCAACACATACCCCTTTTCTATGTACTTTATGAGTCTGCTCAAAAGAGACAAAAGGTCTCTAAGATGTTTTCTGATCTTGCCATCAGAAAAGAAAACCTCACTTTTGAATCTCTTACAGGGTAATGAAGAGGCCAACCCTATGCATGCACATAGCAATACATCTTCAATAAGATGTATGCAGAATAAAGATATATTAAATAAAGCAGAAAACACCGCAAGTGTATTTTTTCTTTATTTCTATCTATATGATTTTATCACACAACCACAGAATCACCTAGATTGGAAAAGACCTTTGAGATCATCGAATCCAACCTATGACCCAACACCACCTTGTCAACAAGGCCATGGCACTAAGAGCCACATCCAGTATTTTCTTAAAACACCTCCAAAGATGGTGATTCCACCACCTCCCTGGGCAGCCCATTCCAATGCCCAATCACCCTTTCTGTGAAGAACTTTTTCCTAATGTCCAACCTAAACCTCCCCTGCTACAGATTAGACTGTGTCCCCTTGTCCTGTTGCTGGCTGCCTGGGAGAAGAGACTGATGCTTATGGCTACAACCTCCTTATGTAGATAGATTCATTGATGTACACTACTACACAGACAGATTAAGGTATTACAATGGAAATTCTCCACAGTCAACCCTTTCGGGCACCAACAGGCAATTTTTTCCAGGCTGTGTCAGTTTTGCTTGGTGTATGTGGCAGTAGCACTCACTGCATTGATTCAGAGAACATGAACTGGGTGTTCACATGCAGATGGTGGGCTGACCCTAAATTCACCTTGAGCAAAGCAAGCACTTAATGTCATTATGGCAGGCAGCAGTATTTTATAGGAATGCATTTATTCACAGAAATATGAGGTCTTAAACACTTACTGGAACAAAAGAAAAAGAATACATGGTTCCAGCCCTGCTGAAAGAGTAAGTCATGGTAGATATCAAGTGCCTTCACAGTCAGATCCCAGTTACTGCGGACTGAATGCCTCCAGACACCATCTCTTTGGGAGGATGCCCCACACTTACTGTGTAGCTCACCTCTTACAGAATCATATGATCATAGAACCATCAAGATTGGAAGAGACCTTCAAGATCATCCCATCCAACCATCCACCTAACAACTGCCACTGTAACCTTTAAACCACTAAACCACATCACTCAGCACCAGATTCAGACACCTCTTGAACAGCTCCAGGGATGGTGATTCCACCACCTCCTTGGGCAACCTATTCCAATGCCTGACCATACGAAGTGTGAAATCTTTTTTCTAATATCTAATTTGAATCTCCCCTGTCTCATCTTAAAGCCATTTCCTCATCCTCTCATTGTAGGTATGGCAGAAGAGACTGGCCCTCACTTCACTACACCCCCCTTTCATTCAGTAGTAGAGGATGGTGAGGTCCTCTCTGAGCCTCTTCTCAATACCAAACAATCTCAGCTCCCTCAGCTGTTCCTCATAAGACATCTTTTCTAGACCCTTCAGGAGCCTTACTGGATGGGCTCCAGCACACCAATGTCCTTTTTAAAGTGAGGGGCCTAAAACTGAACACAGTACTTGAGATGCAATATACCCCAGCACAGCCTCTTACCAGCTGTGCCTTTGCTTATCCACATGGAAAACGTGCATTAGGGAGGTCTTCCCCAAACTGCTGTTTGTAAGACATCTGTACTAATTCAATCTAATCATCCATTCTGCTTCATACCTGACTAAATGACAGTTTGCAGTATCATGATGGGCATAGAATATAACCATCTCAGTTATTGTATTACACACCAGTAATGTTGTAGTAAAAAAAAATTAAATGCCCAGATGACTTTCATTTTTTAAGAGCTGGTATTTAAACAGTTTTACACTATCTTTTAGAAACATCGTTGAAAGACAATTTTGGGCTTTTTCTTGCTAATTTGGAACTTCAAAGAAAATATAACAGCAGCAGTGAAATAAAGATTTTGATACTAGTAAGAGTTTTGTCTTCATGGATGTATAATTTAAACTGTCAGTCTTCTGGAACATTTATGATATAAAACATAGTCAGTCAATAATAATCGTATCCCTCAAGATACCTAAAATTTTGTTTTATTGCCTTTTTATTTTTGTCTCCTTTCATTTTCTGAAATATAATCATAGTTCAGTGACTTAATCTGCAAGGAACAACAACAAAGCTTTTGCTGTAATGATGTACAACAAATGAATCTCAGTTCCTTGGCTACCCTGTTACCTTATTGGTGCCTCATTTGAATACATGGATTCCCAAAAAAATCGTATTTACAATGGCTTCACAAAAATTACATAAAGAACTGAAAGTTCCTACACATTCTGAAAAATAAAGCAAAAAGAATAAATCATTATAAGTTGCCATAAAAAAGAGAGTATGTTTGCAGACAAAGCTCTCTGTGTCCTCAGAGGAAAATAAAAACAGCACTGAAGAACTACATGGCTTTTGTGCCACATGATGCTACACTGGGCACAAAAGCAACCTTCCCAATTGGAGTAACACCAAAGGTGAAAGACTCCCAAGATTGGGTGAGATTGGAATTACAGCAGAGTGTTATTATTCCCATTTAAGACTTGATCATGGCTAACAATATACTCCACAGTGAGAGGAATCCAATCCTCGGACACAAACCTGCTGCATGAACCAGCAGATACATGCGCCTTATACATGTGGCTGCAGGGCCTTGGTACTGGCTGAAGAATCAGCTTGAAAGTAATTCCTCAGTACTTGTACAGAAGGAAACACTTGTGTAGGCCTTTTCTTTTCTTTTCTTTTCTTTTCTTTTCTTTTCTTTTCTTTTCTTTTCTTTTCTTTTCTTTTCTTTTCTTTTCTTTTCTTTTCTTTTCTTTTCTTTTCTTTTCTTTTCTTTTCTTTTCTTTTCTTTTCATGAGAACAGTAATGAAATCCCTCTATACTGAACATTAGAAACAGCACTTTCTCCTGGAAGACACCTTCAAGAGATCAAGGCTTGATAGCTTTAATCCTCCTTGTGAACCTTTGTGGTTCAAAGCATGTCCCACTACTTGTATTCTCATGAAATCCCAAGATAAAGGCCACCTTCTACCACACACTTCAAAAAAAAAGCCTCTAGAAACAGTTTTTAAGCATTTCTAGTATCCCAGGAACTTTCAGGAGTGAGCAGAGATCCAGCCCCCTGGCCCATACTAAAGCAAATCTCTCAAAAGAGGGGCTGAACAGACTCAGCACAACCTGTAAAGCCTATCAAAGGTTTGAGGGGCAAGAGCCTGGTTCCAGAGCATAAGCAAATGCCATAGAGCAAACTCCCTCAATTGTCTCAAAAGATTAAATGAGACAAACTGGTTCTTCCTTCAAGAAAGGAAAAATCTGTTCTTCCTTCAAGATAATTTTTAATTTCAATCAGTCCATTTTCGTATTTTGGGTTTTCAGTCTACATCCCCAAAAGTAACTTGCATAAAAACTAGGCAAACAGATGTCATTCCATGCAATCAGGGCACACAAATGTAGTTTGTGCATACAAATTACATTTTTTTAGCTCCAGAAAAATGACACACTAAAAGGAAAATTATATATCTCTAGGCAAGTAAAGAGACATCAGGAATAAATATTTTATAATGCAACTAGCTTTAAAAACAAGGGGATCTTACAAATCATACCACATTAAAAAGAATCCCGATCTGAACGAACACCGCTGTACTTAAATTGAATGCTAATATTCAATTCCTACATTGACACTACTTGAAAAATTGGCCATGTCTTGATCTTACCATTACTCTCATAAATCTACTGACACCAAAGGAGTTATCCTGGATTTTCACCCAAGCAATAGTAATTTTGACCCATACTTATGTCAGTTTTGTTGGAAGACATGCCTTGTAGACATCAGCTCTCTCTCTCTCTCTCTCTCTCTCTTTTAATTATTTCATTTTTAGAGGAGTACTGTAAAATCGCACCAGTCTAAATTTCAGAGAATTTGCCTCCTGTTAAAAGAGGAAAAGACCTTACACACATTGATATAATTGTTTTCTGTAGGTTCTATGCAAATCCAGGGATTTAATTTATGAAAGGTGAGGTAATGTTCCTCTTGCAAAGCCACCACCCCAGATTTTATTTTGCAGAAGCAATTAAAGTTGAGAACAAGTGAATTTAATTCTTCTCCTAAGAGTCAGTGGCACTCTTTTAAATATATGCACAGGCATTTCTACATTATATGTGCACTAGAATAATAGTCATTAATGAATACTAACTTGCAGTTTGCTTTCATTTTTCCTGTGGCTTTGGCTTTCAGCCCTGTAGGGTCTGACTGCACCACTAATGTAAGAGGGAAAGCAGTAGACACTGCTCTGTGCTGAATCTATGAATGCTGTCCAGCTTCTCATCCTACAAACTCATCTATACACTCAGCTTGTGCAGCTTTACACAGAACCAACATTCAAAGCTATAAACCAAATCTTGGGAGACTTCTGCACAAAATTCTTAGATTTATAACTAAGCCTTTTAACATTCCAGCTCCTGCCAAGGAAATGGATGATGATACACAGACTTCCAAGCAAAAGTCAAGCTGGCAGAATTTAAAGAGGAGCAGGACAGATCTGGGAGAGCCAGACTCGCTGCCTAAGGGGCTTCAAACTGATGGCAAAAGTAGCTTAAAATTTACTGAAGTGCAGTAGGAACCAGTCCCAGGCCTGTATGACAGCAGTGACTTCACGTTTAGTGCTATCACTTCCCTTCAAACTCACATGAGGACTGCCAGCCCAGAAGTCTAACCTCTGGGCAAAGTTAAATGATTTGCCATTGCATCTTTGAGGAAACTGTCACTGTTCCATTCAAATGCATCTCAGTAACTCCGGGGTTATTTTCAGCTTCCTATAAATGCAGCTATTTCTCAAAGGGCTGGATCCCCATGGTCCTTAGTGCCAATGGCAACCGCTCAGACCCCTGTGTTTCCAGTCACTGCTGAAGACCACTTGTGAGCAAGTTCAGAGGGAAGGACAAGAAATAAGAAAAGGAACAATGACTCTAATCCCAAAGTGTACTGACATGACAATTGCTTGGAGACAGGGAAGGTACCCCAAAACCAGAAGGGAATAAATGCACACAAGTCAGAGGGAAAAACCCTGATGCATATGGGGGTTATGAAATGGTATTTTGTCCAAGATTAACTGCATAATTAAAACTAGATCTCTCATCATCTCCTTCCCATTCCTTTCCCCTGTGGCAATACTGCACCAGATCCTGACTCCATGTTGGTGCAGAGACTGACATGATTGGAAGAGAAATTTTCTCATGAAATCAGACAGTAACTGCTCATCTTTCTTTCTCAGGGAATAAGCATTCAGAAGAGTGCAAATGTCGGCAACAATTTAAATACTAGCTACTCACTTAGACATCTGACCAGCAGACTTCCAGATATATAAGAACACATTTTGAGAATATAATCACATAAATCTGTTTTCAAATGCAATACTAAATCTGATATTAAGATAACAAAATGAGGATTTAAACACAAAAGTAGCTCTTTTTACATGCATGAGTATCCAGTCAGAGAGATAGGATTGTCCTAAAGTGTCCTTATATTTAAAAAAGGTAGCTGTTCGATATCTGATAGCAAGTACAAAAACGTAACTCATTGGCTTCTCAGTCTGAAAAACCAGTGAAAATATCTAATATAGGGGGTAGTTTCCAAAACTGAACTGATCATAAGAGGACCTGCAAAAAGAGGAGCTGTTCTCTTATGTATAGCATGACTTTTGTGAAAACATGCCTTTTTTTGCTCAACTATAAATTAAAGAAGTTTCATTGGAAGGCTACACGCTCACCATAACAACCTGAATTGGCATGAATTTTTGCAGCAGCAGCATCTCATGTGCAAGACTGTGCACTAATGTGCATGTACAGACATGCAGAAAGCCGGTAAACTACTGAATATGTATAAAACTCCCTTGAGTTCCCTGGTTCAGCACATCTGCTTTAGGGACCTAAATACAAAGAATGTAAGAGCAGCATCAAGCCATTTCACTGTGATTTCTGTAGTTCCACCCAGATTTCAGAGTTATTATTTAAAATTACCAATTTGTCATTTAAGCCCCAAATACTGCTAGTAGCAGATTATACATAAAATCGCTCCAACAGGTCTAACTCCCACACAGTGGACACTGCAACACAGAATGGGAACCCTGGGGAAATTTGACTCCCAGGCAAGAAAGGTTAGACTGTGAAGCTGCACAAAGAAAGAGAATAACCAAAGGTTTGAACATGGAATATTATTTTCTCCTAAAGTCTACTTAGAGAGTAGCTGGAATGAGGTAGGGGATTAACCTATATCCCCTCAATTCCCACTTTGGCGTGGCTCTTTTTTGCTCAGCTCACTGTCAGTGTGGAAATTCAGGGCACCAATAAGCAGGACCAAAAAACATCCAAATCGTCCTGGGGATTTGCTACTGTGCTGATTCTGAATCATTCCTGATTGTTTTCATCTTCAACCTTGCTTTTGCAGCATGCAGTTAAAACTATTTACCTTCCCGTTTGTCCTACCATGCCTCATAAATAAGTACATGTGTTCGTATCTTCCTTATCTGCGTCTTACTGACTTCTGTTCTAATTCCCTGTCCTCTACCACTCCTTGTGGCTGTGGCCCAGTCCTTGTTCTCTATGAAAACAAATGAAATAAACTGGGTTGATCTCCCCCCTCGGGAGAGTGAGCCTGAGAAGGAAGGAGAGAGGGAGGCTGGGGAATTCCCCACACTCCCTGCCCCTTAAGTAGTCTGTTAAATCCTTAGTTACACCCCTTTCCCCTCCCAGTTGTTCCATATGTATTAGGTTGTTTGAATATGTATGATATCCAGAAAGTTCTGAGTTCTCTGTACCCCCATTGGTTTGTTTAAATGTACCCCTCCCCTTGTCTCATTTCATTGGACATTTGTGGTAAGGTAATCTTTGCCTATTGGCTGATCTGTCACTCCTCCCCTTGGACCTCCCCTTCTCTGCTCCCTGTAAAAGCCCCTGTAACTGTAATTTCTTGGTTCGTTCTGTCGTCACTGGCTGTCGTGTCCTTGTTCTCTGATTGGGGAATAAAGGCTCTGTCTCCATGACAATTGAAACCTTCCTGTCTTCTTTGCCTCGGCAGTGTTTTCTACATTGTATCAGCCTCCTGCCAGACCTGTTGAGGTCCTTGCTTACAGCTCCAGGCTTGCAGCTGGAGCCAGCCAACGGACTAGAGGGACAGAAAAAGCAGTCTCCTTCTGAGGCATGTTTGTCCACATCACACACTGACCAACCGGGCAGTCAAGTGGGCAGCCACAACTCCTATGATGTTATACACTTTAAAAAAAATTTTAGCAATTGAGAATTACACAGTTGAAAAAAATCTTAGCATAGAAACCTGTTTGTAAAAAAGTCACCTTGGACAATTTTACTTACATTGTTTTCCTCTGCGCAAAACCATTCTCGTAAGAATTATTTCTATCAATCTTTTTTTTCCACCCCCGAAAAATGTCATTTCTAGAAATATTATGAGAATAACTGCAAAACTATTAATAGTTACTACATACTACACAATATGGAAAAAGGAATAGCTGCACTTGAAACCTACAGTTATCTATGGCAGCACCTGAGTCACTACAGCCTTTCCCTCCATGCACCACAATTGCCATAGCTCAAGGTTATATTAAGTACCTAGCAAATACTAAGGCAAGAGAAGGTTTGAAATAAGACTGTGGTCATATCTGTGTCCCCCGTACATAAGAGAGGAAGAGAAATTTTATGTTAAAAACATTTGTAGAAGTATTAAGGAGCCTGTGTTACTGTACCTCCCCAGCCTCTTCACTGGACTGTTCCCCGAGTACTTTATACCGGTAATTTGTAATAGCATATTATTTGATTAGTTCAAAAGCTCTGAGAAGACTCTGAGGGTTTGCACATGCTGCTTCCCTTAACAACATGCTCTAATCTTTGGAAAATCCCAGTGTCTCCAGTTTCAGTGTGTTCCACTGGGGAGGCAAAAATAAATTATTGCAGAGCAAATAGTTCTGCTAGTGAAACTGCACTCACTCTGTGGGCACTTGCCTTAAATTTTGCTGTACAAATGCCCACTGCAAACTGCTGCAGCAAAATTGTTCAATTCTTAAACTCCATTTCAGGTGGCAAGCAGAGCCCTCAGCAATAACAATAACATTTTTCAGCAATGTTCTTCCTTTGCTGCGTGTTCAGAGGACTCATACCATTCATCTCAAACCAAGAATTTTTTAAAGATTTTGAATTTGTCTTTGCTAAGTACGCCCGATATAATGAATACTTTTGCATACAAATAGTGTTGTGAGCTATCAAGAGTCTCTGGGCTACAAAAGGAGAAAAAATACAATCTAGGATCATCTCCAGAATTGTCTTTGCTGTTCACCACAGCCTTTTATGTTGCTGTTGCTCTTCTTTACAATGATGAGGTCTGTGTTAGTAAGAGGAAGCTGAAGACTTTTGCAAGTAGTTAGCTGCATTCAAGAAGAGACATCATGACCTCTAGGAGGATAAAAGCTGCAGAGAGCACCCAACAGGTAAATATGCTCCACAACACAGACAAAAGCCCATTCTCAGGCTCCTCATTTACCACATGCCAAGAATGGTTTACACAGTATTGTCTCAGATACAGACCTTGCTCTTGCCATGATGAAGTTTAAAAGACAGAAGATCACTACGAACTACAGAAATACCTCAGTGATCATTCCAGACAGAGATCATTACAATGAGAAAGATTTCCCATTTCTGTCAGGAGTACAAAATAAAAGCAAAGATCTGCCATTAGCCACCCACAGACTTTTTCAATACAATAAAAAAGTACCACTAACAGTTTAATCATCAATGCTTTCATTTTGGATGAGTTAGACTGTAACAAGGCACACATTCAAGCAGGCTAGGTTGTCATGTATCTAGACCTACTCTTCAAATGTTATGTGCCTTAAGGTCTCCTGATTTGGGGTGAAACCATTCAAAATACTCCAGCAGTATATTGCCTTTTCTAACGACCCCCCTTTCAAGTTCAAATCAATCAGTTTGCTACCTTTTAGAAATGGTGAAGCAAAGAGACTAGTAGACATGAACTATCAATAACTGAAGTCAGGATCTGATGTTATGGAGGGTAGAAACAAGATCCGACCTGTTAAGGGTTGAGCTTGACAGATTTTTTCACTTCATTTCCACAATGAATGATGAAACTCACTATACTCCAGGTCCAGAGAGGTTAGCACATAAAAGCAGGCAGTAGCAGCCATGCACATAACAACCCAAGCCCGGGGTGGAAGAGCTGCCCCATAGCTGCGTGGCTACAAATGAAAACTCTAACAAAACTTCAGGTAAGAAAGGCAACAAATCTTAGGTTGTCATTAGCAACAAGCTTCTTGAAAACCCAAGGTATTGCTTTGATTACAGCTTTGTGTGAATTGCAGAAAAAAGAAAGCAAAAAAAGCCTCTTCTACAAACATTTTCCTGTCAGTGACAAAGCCCAGTTTGCAACACCCTGTTTGTTCTCTAATCAAAGGCAAGAATTTATTTCCAATGTCAAAGCTGAGCTAAGCAAGCCTTTTTACAAAAGAAAAAAAGAAATAAGATAGTTATAATCCTTTTGCTCTTAATTACTGAAGATTTCAAAGATAAAGGGAATTTTGCCTTCACATTTGCCCAGCACTTTGCCCAGCACAGATTTACAATACCTAGTTTCCTTCCTGGCACATATCTAAAAAGAAAGACAGAGTTCACAAGCAGACAATAATTTACAATATTTGCACCTTAGTGCTGTCATGCACTAGTGTCTCTTTGTGTCTCTGATATTCTTCTGAGGAAGTCTTTCCTGGTTTTACCACAGAACACCTGACTACACTGAGGCATTGCACTACATGCTGTAGTATTTCTGTAGATAGGTGCTGTGCTGTTGAAATCCTATAAGATGTAAATGGAAATGAAATCTAACATCTTGGAAGGAGATGCAAACTTTGCTACACATTGAAACATTTACAGTGTCTTTGTATCAAATATAATCAGAGAACGTTATGCATATGAAAGATTTCAATAGTGAAGGCTTTTACTGCTGCCTGCATTATTAACATGTATTAACAGGCAGGTAAAGAAGAATTTTTAAAACTTCCTTTAAAAATTAAAAAAAAAAAAGATGAAATTTAAGGTGTAAATTAACAGGCTAGAAGACACCTGTCCTCATGAAGATGATTTTCTTGCCAATCACGAAGAAAACCACACAGGCCATATAGGAGATAGATAAAAGCCTTACTGTTAAGATCTTGTTACACTCTTGCTCACGAAGGAATGCCTCCTGCAAGAGGAAGTGATTGGTCAGCGAGATGCATGAACGAAGATTTTCTGAGCACCATCCAAGAAGATCATATGCTTTGCTTGCCAATGCTACAAATGGCTGCCCAACACAGGGAACAATGAAACGCAGTAGAAGGAAACAGACTGTACTGGTGGTGTCTCCTTGCTAGACCTAAGGATTTACAAGAAAAAGGAGGTTCCAGGAAAGGAACCAAAATACACGCTCCTCAAGCCTATATTTCATGTGAATGGCAATGGAAGAACGGGAAATACAATTTCTCTGGAGTAAAGGTGGAGCCTGGATTCCATAAGAGGGCTTCTGCATCGGAAAAATGTAGACATCTCCGATGCTGACTTAAATGCTTTGCAGGACTGGATGTCCGTGCATGTGAAAGACTTCCCCTTTGCCAAGGTTTTTGAATTGGAGACCTGGCAGATAGTGGGACAGAGACTCTTTGATGTCACCAGAAATGGCAAATTCAAAGCTTGTAGCCACCTCTCTACATGGAGCATGGTGATGGAGGCTCTGAAAGAAAAGCGTGTTGAAACAGAAAACCACGTGAATGGCTGCCATGTTGGAACCGAAAAACATGCCAAAACTGAAAAAGGCACCAGCAGCTGCCATCTTGACAGCGCAAATTACCATTTTGTGGAGCCATCCCCCCCCGCCTGTGCCTAGTTCCTACAATTCTGAGGTCAGTGAATATGATCCTGATCCACTTGATCTTTATGACTTGGGACCCTCAGATGTGGAATGGGAGGTGGACGCGTACTCACTGCGCTGCAGTGGCAGCCCGTGCAACTGCCATGGCAATGGCAGCAGCAGCCTATGCAACCACAGCAGCAGCCCGCATGATCACAGTGGCAGTACGCACTATGGCAGCAGAACCACACGACACCGCTGAGATACGCAGCTGTTCCCCACAGAGCAATATTGTTGAAGAACTACCCGACCATGACAACGTCACCACACGGCAATTGGGGAAATGTCAAGAAGAGGCAATGAAAGAAAGTGATTTTGAAGTTGTTACAGCCTGTCCTGTTATCTGTGCACTGAATCAGTATCCTTATCATAAGGACTTCTATTATAAAGTTATTAAAGAACAGAGAGCATTGGAAAAGGAAAGCGGTTTAACTTCCCATCACATTACTCAGGTTACTTGGAGTCCATAAGTACTACCTATTTTTTTTACCCCTAGGGATTGGAAAAGCATAATGAAAATTATTTTATCTATGACGCAGTTCATGCTCTGGCTTACAGACTACCGGGAACTGTGTACGACTCAGGCACATGCGTTGCAGGGCAGAAATCCAACTGCTGTTGTAACTCAGCTGACAGGGGAGGGTCCACATGCAACTTCCACAGCACAGATGGACTATCCACACAATGTGTATGACATCATCACATGCCTAGCTCTGCAGGCTCTGCTCTGGTTCCTGCGGACAGGCATCAATTCCACTATGTCTTTTGCTAAGATTTTGCAGGGTCCAGTGAATCATCTGTGCAGTTCCTCAATAGATTGCAAACCATGATCTCCTGGCAAGCTGATAACGATGAAGTCTGGACTATCTTATTGTGGCAGCTTGCTTTTGCAAATGCAAATGACGAGTGGAGGAAAGCATTGATAACTGTTCACAATCCACATACTTGTGATATTGCAGACACGGTCAGGGCATGTCACAGTGTGGGGTCTGCTGCTTTCAACACTGGTTCTTTGGCCACGGCTTTATCCGCACACCTCCAGGTTCCGGGGGGTGGAAGAGGGAGGTTGCTTTAAATGGGGTTCATGCAGTCACTTTAAAAGAGATTGTCCACAGTGGAGAGGGAACAAAATGGCCTCCTAGAGATTGTCCCCAGTGAGGAAAAGGGAAACATTGGGCTACTGAATGCTGGTCTCAATACACAGCAAAAGGAGAGGTATTGCAGTCAGGAAACTGCTGGAGGGGGTGGGTCTGTGTGCCCCACAGAATCAAAAATATGCGAGACAAAACACTTGGCAAGTGAGCTCCTGCCCACAACCACAGGCAGTGCAGGACTGGATTTGGCCACCAGAAATTCAGTAACCCTTATGACCATCTCAGTGCATTTAATTCCTACAGGAGTGTGGGGACCACTTGGAAATGATATGCATGCGTTATTAATTGGACATTCTTCTACCACTAGATTGGGGCTTTTTGTGTTACCTGGTGTTACTGATTCAGATTATGAGGGTGAAATACAGATTATGCTGTGGACTCCCATGCCACTTTCCTTCATGCCTGCAGGTCAGTGTTTGGTGGTGAGGGTAAACGTGGCACAGGTAGTTTTGGGAGCACAGGCCAGCCACAAATTTTTTGGACAAGTTCTATCACAACAGCTTAGCCAATCCTGGTATGCAGCATAGATGGCAGAAAAAATAAGGGTCTTGTTGATATTGGAGCAGATGTCTCCATCATAAAAAGCAATGAATGGCCTATAGATTGGCTCACAATTAACCCCACCTCGACCCTTATCGGGGCAGGAGGAATGCAGCGCCCCAGACTGTTGGGGAAGATGAAACAGGAAGGCCTCGTAAATATGACTGCTTAAATTTTGAGTATACGAAACCTGTAAGTGAAATAGAATTGAAAGCAAGTTTTGATCTCTAAAATGCCAAGCCTCAGTTACTGAACAACTGGAAAACAATGCTATGGCCAGCTGTCTTTAATCCCCCCTTTTTGATTAAACAATGCTCTTCTCCTTACCAAGAGTCCAGGGGTCAAAGCTGACCCTGCTGGCCTGGCAGGAGGGGTCCAAATGGTAATGTAATGATTCTTATAGGCTGTATGTAAATGCTATAGGATTTGTATCTTGTACTAGATTGGTTACTGTAAAATAGAATATTCAGCAGGGAAGCTGTTTTACTGTACTGTAAGGGACACATTGGTCCCTTCTGCTCTCTGCCTCCCTCTGCGCCTTTGGGGTTTTCCTCACCCTCTCTCTCCCTGACCTGTCTCGGTGCTGCGCCCCAGGGCTCTGCAGCAGCCTACCCTCCCCCCATCCTGTTTTCGCAATAAACCTGCATGCTCTAAGACTGGACTCTGGAGAGCTCTGTCCAAATCGCCGGCACATCACAGAGATTTCTACGGATCCCTGAATCCTCCACACCAGACAGAGTGCACACCGCCAGCTTGTTATTGGCCCTGATGGGCAAACTGCTCGGATTGCACCATTTATCACTGCCATACCATGTACATTATGGAGAAGGGATGTTTTAGGACAATCTGGAACCACCATAAAGATAGAGTCAGCCTAACACACCTGTATTATGCATCCTGGACTTCCATCACATGCAATGATTTCCCTCAACTGGCCTCTAGTAGTTACAAATCTGAAAGACTGTTTTTTGTTTAAAATACCTTGGCACCCTAAAGTTTCAACCTTTGTTTTTTTATAAGAATCTTTTACAAATATTAGCATGAAAAAAGGCAAGTGGTGGCTGCAGACGCTTCAAAGGCACAGAAAAGTGTAAACGGGGGATGCCCAAATCACATTTTAATTTGAATACAGAAACTGCTAACACTGTAAATGATTCTGCTTTCATTTAGAGTGCTCTCTTACCCCCTTTTTTTAATTGACAGAGTTAAACACTTATTCTCATTTTTAATGGCAACCACACAGACCAGACAGAAGGCTCATGATGTCACTTGGCACTGGCTAACCTGCTCTGCCACTTTAGGTACCCCAGATTCACCAATTCTTACAGCAGTGGGGTATTTCCCACAACACAGCTATTCCCCACTCTCCCACTGGGCAGGCAATAGTTGAATAAACAAAGAACGGGAAGTCAGGGGGCCCACAGATTTTGAACATGGAGCAGACGTTATGCTTGTGTCTTCACAGGTCACAATGTGTAATGGGTTTCATCATGGTGTGTGCGAAATGATATTGTTCATTTTGGTGTTTTTAAAAGGTTGTTGTTTTATTATTTGTTCAAATTTTTCTAAATAACCTCTGTTCTGGCATATGGTTTATGTTTTCATTGAATAAACAAAGAAGGGGGAGATGTGGGAGATAGATAAAAACCTTACTGTTAGGATCTCGTTACACTCTTGCTTACGAAACGCCTCCTGCAAGAGGTAGTGAGATGCGTGGACACTGTATGGGGATAGGATAGGAAGGCATGTGATTAACAGGCATGCAGCCAATCCATGCCTAGCCTGCCAAATGGAGGGTATAAAAAGCCTTGTTTTCTGGTTAATAAAAGATTTTCTGAACACCATCCAAGGAGATCATATGCTTTGCTCCCCAACGCTATAAGGCTGCACTGCAGCCTGGGGCAGGGCAGACTGGACAGTCAACAGCATTAAGAACTCTATACATCTACTCAGCGGAGGCATCCTTGCAACTCTGTGCTCTGTTAAAGAGAAATATAAATTTGCAACCAGGTAGTTTTTATTCAAGTTATAAATGTTCAAAAAAAAAAAAAAAGTCTCAACTTTTACACCCTCAGTAGGGACTAGATACAGTTAATTAATTCCTGTATTTATATGTTCTTACAAAGCAGATGGCTTGGTGAGCTATTCAAGCACTCCCCAACAGGACATTTTCTAGCAAATTCCTTACAGAGACTGGACACCACTGGCAGTTTGGCAGCAGCTTCACTATAAACAATGAACAAGTATCACTGACAGGCTTAGTGGTTTCTTTGTCCCAGGAAGCATGCTTCCACCTTGATAAAACAAATTAGTGAACATAATAAAAATGCAGATCCAAGCTGGCTTGGATTCAATATTTATCCATAACTTCAGAACCTCCCTGCAGCCTAACTCCAGAGAAATAATTTCCATGGAAATTCCAGGAAGACAGCATTACAAAGGAATAATGTGACCTTAGATCCAACTACAACTCAAAGTGAGGAATCACTTTGGCATCTGTGTCTCCTGAACATTCCACAGGAAAAACGAGGCATCCATTTCACAGATGAAACTGCACATACCAAGATTTATATTTAAAATGTCCTCGGTAAAGGTAAGTAACAGCTAAACTCAGAGAGTACGTAAAGGTAAAACAGGGCTGAAGATTGAATTGTCCAAAAGCCAATGTTCCATAATTTTCTGCAGAAAAGTCAAATCTGTGTTGGGGGGAAAAAGGACTATTTATGCAAATAGCTGTTGAGAATAGTCAGGAATTATTAGAGAGAGAGGAATTAGGTTCAACAAAGCCATTCAATCTGCAGCTTCCTTGTGTGCCTCTACTGGCAGTGTCCTCTCTGATGGTTTTTTTTTTCATCTTAAACTCAGAACATCTACTTATTTCCAGTCCTCTGACACAGTTCTATACACTGCTTTAAATTCAGCAGAGGACACAGGGAAGCTGGTAAGTGATCTTCCCAGTTTCTTTGCACATCAGGGGTAGGAAGAAGAGTTCTTGACAAAAAAATTGTTATATATATATATGTATATACTTTTTTTTTTCCCCACCCTGAAGAGTTTCATGGAACTTCCCACGAAGCTGGATTGACCTCTCCATTAAATCTAACTCAGATTAGATCTGGCCTTCATTGAACACGAGCATGTCTATCCCAGCTGATTTCTAAACATCTGTGAAAGCGGCTTCCATGCTGAAACCTGTTCTTTCAAGTAAGAGTACCTCCAACAACAGCCCCCTGCAGCAAACAAAACAGGCTGAACTTGTTAAGGAGAAGTGCTGACTCACACAGCAACAAAAACTCCGTGTCATTACAGCCAGAATTGATTAAATATTTATTGCCTGGCAATTTTTTCACTTGATTACATGCAAATGGATCTCTTATCCACTAAGAGATCATAATTATAACAAATATGTTTATAGCTCATGGTTGTCTTGTATTTTCATGTATTTGAGTTTCCAACAAGCTGAAAAATCTCACATCCATACATACTCACTGTTACTATTTAGACTAGTTTAATACTTGTTATGTGTAATGACTGCCAAGGCTCATCATTGAGTAGGAGATAGATTTGGGATAGTTCCCAAACCATCCCATATGGAGAACGTATGGCTGCTGCTGCTGCAGGGTCAACCTCAGTCACTACCCTATTGCTCATGGCTGTAACCTCTACTTCTTTTAATGGTGGAGAAAATTACTTTTTCATAACTAATTTTTGGGATATAGCACAACATATTTGAGAAACAGCAAAGATAAAGCAGGAGCAACAAATGATAAAACATTTAAAGCCTAACTACTGCTGTTTTTTAACATTAACTGTTTTCAGGATATGGCTATGATCGCCAAACCAAAAGGACATCAATCAGGAGGACGCTGTGCTCCCAGCTAGTCATCCACTGAGAAGAGCAATGACATGTCAGCCCTTGCTGTAATATTCAAAGTAGAGAAGACAGCTCCTACTGTGCTGCTGAAATGCTGCTGGACTGTTAATTGTGCAGTTATTCAATAAAGATCACCTGGACTGTGTTCTTCCCTGTCAGAAAGGTGGAGGCTCCAACTTTCTTTAGGCTGTGCAACTGGCAGAGAGGCCTTCAGAGCTGCCTGGGGTGTGAACAAGGATGTCCCCAACCAGCAGTGCTAATGAAGGGCAGAGCAGGTAGATGGCTGGTATCAACAGAGTTGCAGGGCTTGGACAAGCAAGACAGAAGTAACTGGTTTGCCAAGATTGAGAAAGGTAGATCTGCCCTAGCAGAAAGCAGCCTCCTAAGGCACAAACACACACACAGAGCCAGAAAAGCATTTCACCAGCTGAATTCTGTTCTAAGCTGAATTTTGAAGCAAATAGTATTTCTGTGGTGAACAGGAAGTGTCAGCCAGCATTTGCAGCCTCACTGAATGATCACTCAACTAAATTTGGGAAGATTACAGTCCTGCATAACAACTTTTAGTCTCCAGCCTTCCAGCTTCACCTCAAAAGTAGTTTGAGCTTTGTGGTAGATAAAAACTCTTTTCTTTTAAAAGGACTTACACCCTTCTGCTAAGGAAGGAGCACCGATAAGGGTCTTTTAGTTCACTTCTTTTTGTAACATTCCCTTCATACACATTTGTCTTGACATGACAACTTAATTACATATAAATGGGATGTTTACAATTACTACATCTAGTTAAAAGGATATAAGACCCCAGGAACAGAGACACCTCCATGCACAGAGGCATCACCTCCCACCTCTGTTACTGTCTGAAATTAGAACAGATTCTGCATTAAGAAGGGACCTCACAACAAAATTTTGAAAAGTGAAGATCAGAGGGAGGGCAAAAAAAAACAACCCTAAGAGTTAAGTTTGAATAAAAATAAACAAGAAGTAGAATAATTAAAGCTCCTAAATAAGTAACAATCTCTGGTGAAATTTCAAAATCCTGGAACATTTAAATAGAGCCCTATTATCCACAAGAAAGCAGATGGACTTGAGCACAATGGAAACACACAGAAAACAGTGATTTTTCTTAAATGTTGTCCTGAAGACCTGAAGATAATTTATCTCCTAAATATCATTCAAGTAAACCAGGATGACAGGGCAAACTCTTAGCCTCAGGTTTTCAAGTCTTAAGAATATTGCAATACAGAATATTCTTGTTGGGAGACTGGAATATTAAAGACTCCTGTAGGAAGAAGGAGAGCCTGCTGAAGCATTTTTGGCTGCTCTTAAATGAAAAAGACAAAAGAAAATCATTACACTTTGGCAGCTTTTCTTATAAGACAGTGACTGTGCTCAAAAAAGAGATACTGTCAAATACAGGTCTACAGGCAAGGCTGGTTTTGCTTTCAGAAAAATCATTGTGTTGATTGAAATGCTATAGTGAAAGTAAGGTGAAACTAGGTTAGTCTCACCATTTTAAGAGGAAACTGAAAACCAGAAGATCATAACTGTAAGAATTCAGAAGGGATTTCAAGGTCAAAATGCAAGAGAAATGCAAAAAGAAGTATTGTTAAAGATATAGCAAAAGTAAAGCCCTAAATAATTTCCAGCATTTCAAAAACTCAGTACCAAAGCTGTGGAAATAATTACTAAAAAAATTTAAGTCCACCAGTAGCAGATGCAGAGACCAGCACATGGGTGTACAGGGACAGCCAGGGGGATGGCTGTCAACAGTCTGAGAAAACAAGAGCTGAGAGGCATCAGCCTTGGTACTCCCAGCAGACATAATGCAGCATTATTTGACAGAATTCTATGAATTAAATACCAGTGCTTGAAGCTCAACTTGAAAATCTTGCTGACATCCGAATAAAAAACTCATGAACTGGTGAAATCAAAAATAAAATGTAAGGACAGTTCCTACTGAAAGACTGAGTCAAATACAAGCTACATTGGGAAGGTAAAGATGTGCAGCTAGGCTTGCTACAAAGAGTGAGAATATTTGGACTAAAAGCATGTGTAGCTTTTGGCTTGGTTCAGTGATCAGACACTATGAGACAAAAAAGAATTACTCAGTCCCCAACCCAATGTGGGACACAATTACAAAGTCCCAGGGAAACACAAAACCCCACAGAAGGCCCTGAAGGTCAGCAGAATTACAGCAGCAGGACAAGGCCAGCCCATATTTACTCCATCTGGAGCTATGCACATGATCACAGAGCAATGGTGGTGACGTCTCTACTGCTTATGTGCTATGGAGTTTCTTCAAGTAAAGACAGTTTATACTCTTTATTTAAAAAGGAATGTGTCTTCAAAGCCCTTCAAGCAGTTCTAAACATCTCAGGTCATGATTTCCTTAGCATATTTCAAACTTAGCAAGCAAACACCACAGCTTGCATTCTGTCCAGCACTCCCCACCAGCTCATGGGAGCAGTATATGTCACTTCACTGTCCTGTTTGTAATTTGAAGATTGTTCTTGTACACACAAGTTTTGGAAAACTCAGATCAGATCCTTAAGTTCAAATGAACATAAACCAGAAACTTGGATATGAATAATCAAACTTACCCAGAGAGGACATTGATGTGAAAACAGCTTTCAAAAACAGCTGTGTTACTGCAGCAAGAGCAGACATTTCTCCTAGCTGCCAGGACACAGCCTGCCAAAGGACATCAACATACACACTTATGCAGAAAGAAACTTTGAGTGGTTCTAATTGGTATTGACTTTGTACTTTCTATTTCCTATTATGGGTGTGAATGAATACAAAACTTCAAAACAAAATTTCACTGAAATTAACGAGTTCTGCATGACAAAAAGGGACTTGCTGATGCAACATAAAAGTCAGCAAAAATTGTTGGAAATTACTCTGAAGTTCATATGAAAAGTTAATGAATTTCACTGAACCCAATTATTAACACAGTTTCTGAGTTTCCTTAGTATCCTGGTGTTGAAGGTTGAGGGGGGCGGGGAGAAACCACAACGACCAGGTATTTAAGGACCATTTAATCTTTACTAAGAGGCAAAATATGTGAGTGGGTGTGGTGAGGGGAGGAGACATCTGGCCATTGGTAACCTCAATGGCTCACAGATTTGGAAGGGAGAGCACTGAAAAAACTGCAGTCTCCTGTTCATGGTGACTGCAAAAAAAACCTCGGCTCTGCGCTGCCTTCTCTTCTTTGCTGGGTGAGCTTTTTGTTTGAGAAAGGGGTGCGGGATTCCAAATCCCCTCTTCCCCTCCTGTAATGCTCATCTTCCCGGCTGTGCTTGCAGCTGCTGCAGAGGGGGTCGGGCTGCCTCTACCCCACCTGCCACCTGCCAGAACGCACTGCCACAGCTGTGGACTTTCTGCCACCTTTCGCTGGCNCCCGGCCCTGTCCTCCTGCCCGGCCCCATCCTGCTGCCCCCCCGCCTGCTGCCCAGCCCCATCCTGCTGCACGCCCCCTGCTGCCCAGCCCAGCCCATCCCTGCTGCCCAGCCCTGTCCTGCTGCACGTCCCCTGCTGTCCAGCCTATCCTGCTGCCCAGCCCCGTCCTGTTACAGCACCATCCTGCTGCCCACCCTGTCCTGCTGAAGCGCTATCCTGCTGTCTGGTCCATCCTGCTGCACCGTGTCCTGCTGTCCAGCCTATCCTGCTGCCCAGCCCCGTCCTGCTGCCCAGCCCATCTGCCATTGCCCACGTGACACAGACCTGACCGCGCCACAGCGCCCCCTGCAGTTGCGCGGGAGTCATCGCACCCGCCCTGCCCGGCCGGGAGCCCGACAGCGCCCCTGCCGGCTGGGACCGGAACTGCACCAAACAGGAAAGTGCCTGGCAGCCCAGGGACATCTGCCACCGGGTTTCCTGGGTTTTTTGTTCGTTATTGTTACTGTATTTGTTGATTATTTGCCTTGCTATAGATACTAGTAAAGAACTGTTATTCCTTTTCCCATATCTTTGCCTGAAAGCCCTTGATTCCAAAGTTATAATAATTCAGAGGGAAGGGAGGGGTCACAGTCTCTATTCTAAGAGAGGTTCCCACCTTCCTTAGCAGACACCTGTCTTTCAAACCAAGACACCTGGCCAAATAGAACCACAAGCAGAATCTCATAAAAGGAAAGAGGAAACCTAAATTTCAAAGAATGCAAGACTGGAGAAAGCTGGGGAAATTATGCACAGATGATGGCACAACATTGCCTTCTCAGTGTGCAATGTATGACTCCTCCTCCCCATCCTTGAGTTCATTTCTTTATGCCTTCATGATGAAAGGAGCACAAGTATGGTACTCGGCATCCCTCTTCATTACAGCAGAACCACAAAGGATAAGTGCTGGAGCTAAATGGAAGAAATTATATATTCATGAAGTGCAAACTGAGAAATTAATTAGAAAAAATACCCTGCTTGGTACCTACATGCCAGACCACAGGCAGGTGCAATTAAGAAGCAGGTGAAAGTCATCTAGGACAGCAGACAGGGACGTCCTGGGGAAGAAGAGCCTTTTTCTAGGACCTTCTCTAGCAGTTGTTTAGCCTCTCAGAGGAACTTTTTGACCTCTCCTGGCAATAATTATCAACTTTGCTCAAAACTTTGCCGATGAGAATTCTGTTTTCTCAGTTTTCATTTGACGAATTCCTCTTTTGCACCATGCCTAAACTGTTTAAAAGTGTGTGAAAAAAACAAATGCAGAAAGTGATAATGCAGATCGTCCAAGGAGCAAAGCACAGGCACAAATCAACAGAAATCTGAATCCAGTTAGGCATGTTGCTGCTTTCTTGCACAAGTAGGACAGTCTTCTCCCTGCTGCACTGGGAGAAGGGAACCTTGAAGATTTTCCACCAGCAATTTTACACAGACTTTGTTGTTCAGACAATTTTTTACGCTCTAGAAACACACAGAGAGATTGTGGTTGCAATATCCCCTGGATGCCTACACTTACCAAGGGGTGGGGAGCTACCACTGTCTCCAGCTGTAACAGAGTAGCTCATTGCCTGAGGAGCCAAGGTTTATGCAGAGCAGACTCAGCTGCTCCCCATGGTAAAATTTCAATATTACAGGGCTGTCTGTAGTATTTGCTTTAGGAAAATAAACATTTAGCTATGAAAGATTACATGATAGGTACAGATGGGTATTATTTGCATGGTTATGAATATTTCCAAGTACCCTTCTGAAAACAAAACCAAAATCCCACAAACTAGACCACACATTGCTGGTTTTGCATTCATTAGTCATCTCATTTCTAGTACCTCAGAGCTCTTCCAGCATCAGAACAGTTCTGTTGCTTCAGTAGTGAGAAAAATGTTATTCATTAAACAAAGAACTTTTACTGAGAGATGTAAGGTCCAATGGGGCTTCATGTTAAATACCTGATGAATTAAAGAGTTCTGGTTGACACCTCACTGTCCACATGGAGAGCACTGATGAGGGGTGTCCCTCAGGGGCTGGTCTTGGGGATGATACCATTCAAAATCTTTGTGGCCACGTGGATAGTGGGATTGTGTACACCCTCAGCAATTTTACCAGCAATACCAAGCTGTGTGGTGAAGTCACACACTGGAGAGAAGGATGGATCAAGATGGACCTGGACAGGCTGGAGAGGTGAGGCCTGTGCAAACCTCATGAAGCCAAACAAAACAAAATGCAGGGTCCTGTACCTGGGTCGGGTCAATCCCAGACACATGGACAGGTTGGGCAGAAGAGTGATTAAGAGTAGCCCTGGGAGAAGGGCTTGTGGTGATGGTTGATGAAAAGTTCACCATGAGCTGGCACTGAGTGCTTCTAGCCCAGAAACCGAAGGAGTCCTGGGCTGCATCCAAAGCAGGTCGAGGGAGGGGATTCTCCCCCTCCACTTTGCTCTCCTGAGACTCCACCTGGAGCACTGCACAGAGTTCTGGGCCCTCAGTATAAGAAGGACATGGAACTGTTGGAGCAAGTCCAGAGGAGGCCATGAAGTTCAACAGAGACTGGAGAACCTTAGCTATGGATACAGGCTGAGAAAGCTGGGGCTGTTCAGGCTGGAGAAGAGAAGGCTGTGTGGAGACCTCACAGCACCTTCCAACACCTAAAGCGGACCGAGAGTGAAGCCAGAGAGGGTGTCTACATCAGGAACTGTAGTGACAGAACAAGGGTGAATGGCTTCAAACTAGAATAGAGTAGGTTTGGATTAGATGCTAGGAAGAAATTCTTCCCTGTGAGGGTGTTGAGGCACTGGCACAGGTTGCCCAGGAAGGTTGTGGATGTCCCAACCCTGACGGTGTTCAAGACCAGGTTGGATGGTGCCCAGGGCAGGGGGGTTGAAATGAGGCGGTCTTTAAGGTCCCTCCCAACCCAAACTATTCTCTCATTCTATAATTTGTTTAAGTAGTTATTTTTATGGCACATGTCAATGGAAGAGATAAACAAATAAACACTGAAATGAAAAAAAAAATAAACTGCAGAAAAAGTTCCCACCTAATGCTCAATGTAAGTGCATTAAGAGCTAACAGGCATCAATTTGTAGCAAGACAAAAACAACTTGCTGGTCTGTAGAAACCAAGAGAAATGCAAGCGTTCATGTATGGTCATGTTTATGGCAGACGGGAGAAAATGTATAGCCAAAGTCAAAAAAGCAATGATTGAAACATGCTTCTGGATTTGGTCAGATCCAATTCCTCCAGGCTTCCAGAGTGTCTAAAACAAAACTGGAAGGTTCTTTAATAGAAACTTTATATAAGGGAGTCTTGATCCTGGCAGTTGAGAAGTCTGCAGATCCTCAGAAGTTTGGCAAGAATTAAGCTCAATCCTGCAAAATTCAGTGAAGTAAGTCTCCTATTATCACAAACTGAAGCTTGAGTGAGGGCAATAGGAGGAGGCTTGAAGTGCAGGGTAAAAGCAATACTGCAGATAACACCCCAACATGCTGTTCCCTCCTTCCCAGAGCTCCAACTGGCACTTCCTGAGCAGCTGCAGGCAGACACAATTCACATCTCTCTAGGAACAAGTTGCTACTGCAAACCACGCTGTGCGTAAAGGTCTTGGTATTCTTTTGCAACTAATTTTAATAGCTATTGCAGTGTAGCTATGAATATATCCACACGTCATAAAAGGGTTGTGTACATCTCTGATAGGGATTGTGGCCCCGCTGATGTAGGGCTATATTTAATAATTTGCAGATTCACTTAACAACAAGGGGGAGCTGAAAAATAAAGCAGAGGAGGAAGAACACTGGATTTTAGGGCTGGGGCAGAAAAGAATTAGCCACAGAACCAGTATTTTAGCATAAAGGCATCATTATGGTGAGGTAGAAATGGGACAGCACAGCAGGGCAGAGATGTACAGCAGCTTACTGGGACAAGACACTTTCAGCCCCAGGAGCTGTACAACCACATGACAGCACATCATATAAACCCATCTGTATCTTTACTCGGTGTCATGGGCTGACTGCTACCATGTATGTAGAGCCCAAGCACCTCTCTAGCAAAGCAGAAATTACTTAAACAAGGTTTACAAGTTCATCTGAGTTTTGGTTTTGTTTTTACTCATTTTAATTTCTCTTCCTCTTTGAGCAGCAGCGTTTAAATTCAGCTTTTAAAAGTGAAATAAATAATTACATCATCATACAGAAAAAATATGCAGTTGTATAATTAAAGTTGATAGACAATATATTTAAAGAAGATGCTCAGAACATGATTCTCACCAAAGCTGGCATCAAGTTAGTCTCAGCAAGTAACAAATTTTCAAATAAAAAAATCAAAATCTAAAATAAGACAGAAAGCAAAAGAGGCGCATAATCAAGATAAAAAGATGTTAAGAAAATATGCAAGATTGCATGCAAAAAATGTTTTAAAAGTGATGTAATTTCAAAACTAACAACATGACAAGGAAAGAAAGAGTTAAAATATTTTTTTAATCTTACACAAGTCCTGAAGTTTCTTATTAGATACTTGATTTCTGAATACAAAGATTAGTGTCATCTCTAAACTGGGCAATGTAAATGCATGCAAAAGAGGTACTCACACAACTTTGAAGCAACCTGTAGATCAGAGGCATGGGAGACTCTCTCTGTTTCTATTCCACCCTCTCCTATCTGATGCCTGCCTTGTGGCGTTAAAACATCCCATGGAAATCGTTAGTGGGTTTGTACAAACTCTTCTTTTCCCTTAGCCCTCAGACAATATTGCTTCCAAGCACACTGTCGGATACAGGAAAATCACATCTAGGGTTGATTTAGGAAGTTCAAAATAAACTACAAATCAAGGCAAATAATTGCCAAACAATGCTCTGCCACACTCAATCAGATCAAGAGCTCAGTCTGCCACAGCGTCATAGAAGAGTTTCAGTTGGAAAACACCTTCAGGATCTTTGAGTCCAGCTGTTCTCAAGGTAACTGCCACTATGTGATATTCAGATACCAAAAGCATGAAAAAAAGGTCTAGTCATGCCCCATGTCTGCATGTCCTTCAGCACAGGCCAAGTCACAACATCTGCTCAAAATCACAGGACAGCACACAATAGATCCATGGGTCAAAACTTTCAAATAAAAGTGAGACCCTTAAAAATCTAGGGGATTTCAACATGCAGAACTACATATCTCAAAGCTACCTATGAAACTGGTTTGACTTTCCTTTTACATTACATTAAAACAGCTGGCTTTCAGTTTTACTATTTCTTCCTGCCTCGACAATACCACATTTCCCTGTGTACTGGTTTTGCATGGCCTGATTTTTGGTAGTGGGGGGGCCCACAGAGGTGGCTTCTGTGAGAAGATGCTGGAAGCTTCCACCATGTCTTGCAGAGCCAACCCCTGATGGTTCCAAAGATGGACGTGCCGCTGGCCAGTGTTGGGCCAATTAGACATGGTGGTAATGCCTCTGGGATAACATATTTTAAAAGAAAGAAAAAAAAGTTTGTGGCTCAAGTTGTAATTTTCCAGTCAGAGAAGAGCACAGTGAAAATATGAGAGGAGAACATGCAGATTCCAATGTCAGTGCAGAAGGAGGGACAGGAGGTACTCCAGGCCCTGAGCTGAGATTCCTCTGCAGCCATGATGAGGACCATGGTAAAGCAGCCGTGCACCTGCAGCCCATCAAGGACCATGGGGATGCAGAGATCCACCCACAACCCATAGGGATGCATGGGCATTCAGAGATCCACCTGTAGCCTGTGGAGGAAACCACACTGGAGCAGGAGGATGCCTGAGGGGGAGGCTGTGACCCTGTGGGAGACCTGGAGAGAGGGGCCCTGCTCCCAGGCTGGAGCAGCCTGTCCTTGAAGGACAGTACACCGTGGAAGAGTGACCCATGCTGCAGCAGTTTGGGGAAGACTGTTGCCTGTGGGAGGGACTCAGATGAGAGAAATTCATGGGCAACTGTCTCCTGTGGCA
This sequence comes from Pardalotus punctatus, assembly GCA_013400915.1. NCBI lineage: Eukaryota > Metazoa > Chordata > Aves > Passeriformes > Pardalotidae > Pardalotus > Pardalotus punctatus. The sequence goes on along the minus strand of VZTX01012931.1, from coordinate 21,761 downwards.
GGGATCCCATGCTGCAGCAGGGGAATGACTCCTTTTCCTGAGCAGCAGAAGCTAGAGGTGATGTGTGGGAACTGCTAGCTTGTAGTGAGAACTGTTCATTTGCCTCAGTTCTCAGGCATCGATTCTAGCTAAAAACAAATTCAAAACAAGAAGGAATTCTAAAACAAGATATTAAAGGTATTTCCAGCTGGTGTTATTGCAAGGTGCTGTTCTAACTATAGGTAGCCAATGACATTGTGGGTGGTGATTTGAGAGCCAATGGATGTGTGACATGAATGTTAGAAAACAGTATAAAGAGGTCTTGTAAAATAAACTGAAGTTCCTTTCTTTGACCAGAAGCTGTTGTGGTGAGTCTTTATGTGTCATGTCCATCTCAACAATGACAGTGATGAACTGACCACAACCCCTATTCCCTTCCTCCTTATGCCCTGGGGTAGGAGGTATAGCTGGGAAGGAGAGACATGTGGGGGAAAGTGTTTATAAGGGCTTGTTTTGTTTCTTATTATCTTGCTCTGATTTTGTTAGCAATAAATTGTCTTTATATCTCTAAATTGAAACTGTTTTGCCCCAATGGTATTTAATGAGTGATCTCTCACAGTCCTTATCTCAACTCGTGAACACTTCATTATACTTTCTCCCCTCTGTCCAGCTGCAGAGGAGGGTGAGCAAGCAGCTTTTGTGGGTGCCTGGCATCCGGCCAGGGTCAAACCACAACACCCTGTTAGCCCAATAAGATCATGGCTGATGCTAGAGGCATATAGGAGGGACATGTCACACACCTTGGCTCAAGGACTTCAGTTTTTAACTGGCTGGAAGCCATCACTGTTTCCTCAAAAACCAACTACCAACACAGGCTCCTCTGCCAGGTCAAACAATACATCATCTGGGGCAGTGCAGCATCAGCTGGCCTCTGTATTGTGTGATTGCCCAGAGGCTGCAGGACCAGGGCACATGTGGGGTGGGGGGCTCTTGCCTACAGCTCCCGATGAGGATGGAGATCCCAGAATCGCCTACTGGGATGCTGAGCAACTGGGAACAGTAATTAAATGGTTGTCTTTAATCAGGTTATACTGCAAATTTGATCTCATGAACGTGGGAGGCAGTCATCAGAGGAAATGTATTTTTGTAAAAGGTGTGACATTTGGAAAAATAAAATTCTACCAAAAATAAAGCACTAAGACAAAAAGCTACTACAGGTGATACAGGAATGCTCTCAGGAAACAGCAGCCTGGGAAGCTTTACAAGCTAAATATGAGCACTGTGCTACAGAGTTAAAGAGCTAATGAGTTATGTATCTTCTTCACAGAAAAAAAGTATTTTCAATAAAGCAGTAAAGATGCATATATGTATCTGCTATAAATATTTAACAACTCCATATCAGCTTGAAACAAGCAGGCTGAATAGAGCCATCATTTGGAAGCAGTCTCTGTTTCCAGACACAGGTAACACTACCCTGTGCTGTAGGAAACCACAAAGTGGGTGGCACTGCAGCCAGCACAGCCACCAGCCCCAGGGAAGCTCCTGGACACCATGTCCTCCTCACCCGCAGTGGCAAATCACTGCTTTCCCTGGTGAGCCACCCTTGGCCCATCTCAATTGCTGCCCTGAAGGTGCTGTGCAGGGTGTGAGGGCAGCAGGAAGTTCCAGGGTCCCCACAGCTCTGGCACTTCAATGCAAAGTGCATTGACTTGCATAGCTCAAAGTCTGCCTACTGAATTGCATTCAGGCCTTTTCTCTTGTTTCTCTTAATTTATAATTTATGCCACATACAAATGATTTCTAAATGATGTTCAGTTCTTTATTACCCCTTCCTCATGCTTCATTCCATTCCCTTTTCAAATTGCAAAGTGATCTGAACCAAGTATTTACTCCCTAGAAGGATGAATAAGAAATATAGTTCCTCTGTTGCAATCAACAGCCTAAAATCCAAATCTAAACTCAGCCTGTGCCCTACAGAGCATGGGCCAGGGCTGCTGAAGCATAGCCTCTTCCAGGGTACCTCAGCTTGTGCTGAACAGTGTCTCCTACCCCCTCAGGCAGCCTCTTCTTTCCACCAGAATGGCTTACAGCATGCAGAGACAGCAGAGAGCACTGTCTTCTGCCTTCCGAACATCTCTGAGAAATTCCCAGTTCCCAGGCTAAGGACATGCAAGAGGGACTAGCTGAGAGTCATGCAGCAGTTTATGTATGTGTTCATGCAGTAAGCAAGGAGAAATTCAACTGAAAAGGGCAGTCATACTCCCAGTACCTAGAGCTTCTCCGCTAGGAAATGTCATATTATCTAACAGTCTGTTTCTTTGGCAGCTCTTGCACTTGAAGGCATGTGAAACCACATACCTTTACATGGGTCAGGGCAAAAGGAGATGGCAACAAATCTTTCTGAGTGTGAGGGAGATGGAGAGAAGAGATTCAGCCTAGCAATCCTTTCACAAAAATCACATTTGTTCATTTACTGATCTTCCAAAACCCTCTCCTCACAGAAGTATCCATCACTGCTCTGCTTTCAAACTGTTGCAAAAGCCTGCAATGATTATTTTACATACAGCTCTAACTGCCATCTAAGAGTGGTATGTCCCTTTCTGTATATCCCTTTTTGTCACAACCCCAAGCCACAGTGTTGAGTCTCTTATGTTCAGTGCAGACAAGAAAGTCTTGCACTACAAAAGTTACCCAAATATTTAAGGCTAGAATAAGCCACCAAATAGAGACAGGAGATTGAGCACAGGGAAGGCATTTCAGTGGGTAATACATAATAAAGCTGGGAAAATCCTTCCCACAGCTGTTGCATGCAATAAATACACACTGTATCAAAAGGTGACCAAAAAATACTCTTGGGGGAAAAAAAAAAAAAAAGCAATGCATGAAGTCTTATTAAATTCTTACTTCTAGAATTCAATAAATTTCTAGATTACTGATCTCTAGAGATTAAGAGTTTATTTATAGAAGTACTGAAGTACCTGGATATGGTTGCCATGCTCTACCAGCCTTTCTATGGCACCTGATATCCACATCACCTAAAACAGGCTACTGAGTCTAAAGGGCATCTGGGCTAACCCAATAGGGAAGCACTTGAGGCCAAGAAAAAACATTTTAGGGATTGCACAGTTAAAAAGAACTGAACAAAATTATGCAGCTGCAAGGGTTCTGTAAAAACAGGCAAGGATTTCTGTAAGTCCCAGCCTCAAGTTCATCTATAAAGAGTTAGTAAATTACATTTGAATTGCGGAAGTTATTATGCATCACACCCACTGGTTCCTAATGCTGGTGGTCTTCAGTTAAAACTGAAGCATCCCTCTGTTGAATTCAGTTTATTTTATTCAGAAATGGAAGTAAAAGAAGAAGAATTACGGGTATTTGAATCCTGAGAAATAGTATCAGCAGCTCTAGGATTTAAGGCCCTGTAAAAAATACAGCTGACTTCACACAGCGGGTCAGTGTGCCATAAACAGAGTTAACCTAAGATAGATTTCAGAGCCTGGACAGCAGAATTATGGCCACAGGAACAAAGAATTTCCCAGGAGACAGAACAAAGGTCACACAACTTGGGAGAATCAAGCTGCTCTCCTCAGGAGCACAAACCCTGTGTGATGATTTTTTTTTTCTCACCTGTAATACAGAAATAGCAGCATTTCTTTTTGCCACAACACCTACATACAAATGAGCTTGCTAAAGTCTGAGATGCCCAAAAGCTGTGTCTACAAATATCAAAAACAGCTGGGGGAGATCTACTGAATTTCAACAGGGGATTACTGCAACTTTTTAGCAACCAGATGAATAATAGCCTATCTGAAAGACTCAGCAGGATATAATTTAGACTTAAGCAAGAGCTCTCCAGACAGGCAGTTCTAGAACCAGGAAGGAATGAGCAATTCTGTGTAAATAACCGATACTGGAGCATGCCTCTTACAGCAGCTCCCACTTCCTAGGCTGCTCTAGTCATTTAGCAGGAAACTAAGCTCCCAAAATTCACAGGCCAGACTATACATGGTTCAATTGTTTTTAAAGAGCCTTAAGACAACACCACTGAGTAAATGATAGACTTACATATATCCAGCATTTCCTTCATTGCCTGTAAAAGAAGGTTGATAGAATTATGTTTCCCCAGCTCTGCTCCAAGAAGGCAAATCTGAGCTCCATGCTGCTGAGCCTGAAAATTAATTCAAAGATGTGGCACACCACAGGCACTGATACAGCTCTTTTGTTTATGTGTAAGGCAAAAACTTATAACACCTTCAAATGACTGCTGTATCTGACTGTGGGAGTGCTTTTTAATTCTATTATTTTTCATTCAGATTTCATTATTGAAGACAGAAGGGAAAGAAAAGCAATTAATGGGAAAAGATAAACAAAACCTACATAGATAAAGAATAACCCATGCTCATTTGATCTGTTGCTGCAGACAAATTAGATAAGAGTAAAATCAGGCAGAGTTTTCTGAGTGATATGTTCTACTGAAAGCTCAAAATCTTAAAAATCAGTCCTTGAATGCAATTAAACAATTACTATAATACATAATATTCATTATAACAAATACACTAAAGTATAGCATGCTGTTCTCTTGTCCATGCAAACTCAGCAAAAGCCAAACAAAGCATAACAAATACTCTTAAGCCTGGCTCCAAGATGGGGACTTTTCATCAGAGATTTACACCCAGCTTTGCTGAAGATACACTTTCTGGCCAAGGGTTCGTTTTATTTGCTTTGTACCTCAGCTTCTACATCTATGAAATAAGAGTACAAGCCAGAGCCCCCTTCAGAAATAAGCCTACTGCATAAATGGTACAGACCTGAGGATGAACTTTTCCGAAGTAATACCTCAAGCACTACAGAGCTGAAATGAGAGACCATTATCTATTTCAGCTGTGCTATGGTTACAATTCTGTCATGCTGTTACCCCACCTAGTCCGAACATAAGTAGAATTAAAACCCAAAAGACCACCCTGTCTTCAGGACAGTGCTCCTGTCCAAAAGTCTACTGTGTTTGCTTTTGTAGAGCTTTTTGGATAAGAAAGCCTGGTATTCCCTTGTTGTTTACTGAGTAGGAAATTCTGCAAATGCAGCCGTAACAAAAAAAGTATGGTCAACCTGTTTACCTAGGGCAGGGTATAGTGAGGACTGAAATACTGCTTGCTGACTGACATTGTGGAAAAGATACTCCTGCAGAATCACAAGCAGTTATCTCCGTCGTCACCCCCTCTCACCCTGTTATCTCATACCAGCAGCTTTCCACAAATACTCACAAAAATTTACAGAGGGCTGCTGATTATTGAAACTGCTGGGTTAAAGCACAGCACTGTTAGGACAGCCTGGAAAGGGTTAGGGCTTTGGCAGACTATGTGTCAAAGGCTTTTCACAACATTTGTCACAACCTCTACTTTCACTGCATTGCAACAAGAGAGGTGGGTCCCTGTGACAGACAGACCCTGCCAGCTTGCACAGCCTTAAAACTTCTTTCTGAATTCAATCCCCAACATTTGTTTCTCTCAGGTGATACCAGCACTGTGAATATTGAAAGTACAACCTCCAAAGAGCTGGGGAGTAAGGGCTGAGGATGGATGCATCTGCAGTTTTAGGATGAGTGGAGCAATATGAAATGCCCTTGATAACACTGCTGAAGGTGAATTTCCCATAGCAGTGGGAGATGTGCACAAATGGATTTTTGGAAATGCCTCTTGTCGGCTGAGCTCCCTCTGTCCCTCAACAGGACATGGAAAAGCAGTTATTTGGGGATTAGTGTTACAGAAGTTTCAGATAAACATATTTCCTCCCAAAGCTTTCAGCAGCTTTGTAGTTCATATCTAATTAATCTAGAGCTGTTACTTTCTGCTGCTTCATTACAGAAAGAGGCTAAGTGTGACACCTCTCTCTTGCATGTAGCTCAGGGATAGTGGAATGAGGGCAAAGAATAGAGAGAAGCTATTTCTCATGTAACCCACCAGGCACTGCTCCCTGCAAAAGGTTTGCCCGTCACCACACACAGCCTCTCTTTTCTATCATCTCCTCGGTACCTTCTCATTTTAAGGTACAGAATTGCTTACCTACTAGAGACAAGCAGGAACCTAAATTCTAAGCTATCCGTCTCCTTAAGCTGCACAGGAGCAGTGAGCTTGGTACCGCGTTTCCCAGGGATAACAACATCAAAAGTCAAAATGCAAGAAATCCACTTGGATTTTGTCCTGAAGGCATAGATAAAGCTTCACAGTCCCCTGCAGTCCACTGATCAGCACAAATACATGGTGAAGGTCTGCAAGTTTTTGAACAAGGTTTTTAATATGAAAAAAATATATGTTATGCATACTTCAACACTGTGGACTTCTCTTCAGATGAAGAAGCAATGATTTCAATAGTTTTATCAAGATTCAAGAAAGCATTCCCTTTATGTCTTTTAAAGGAAATTAGAGAAAGAACACTAGCACATCAGAAAATCTGCTAATTCTGCACACTACTTCGTGTTCATACATTTCAAAGCACCACAGTCCATTGACAGTCTGAGAGCCAAAGTACACAAGAAACAGAAAAAATCCTGGAGTCATCAGCACACCTCTGGCAGCAAGAGGACATGTACTGAGGCTGACCCCATCGGGCTGTGCCACTACAGAGTGGCATGGATGTTATGGCATCAGTAGATACTGATGGTACAATAGACAGCCTGGTACAGTTGCTAGGCTGTTTCTTGGTCAAATTAAATTTTGATTGCATACAAGTAGGACCTATGTTGCATCCAAACCCATATCATCAGTTATGGTGAAACATATTTGCATTCATGTCTAATCATTCCTTTCCTATTAGGGCAGTTTGCTAGCTCACCAAGATAACACTAATGCAGATGCTGCCACATGGCCAAATGGTCTGAACTTTTTTTTTTTTTAAATCCTTGACTACTATTAGTTAATTTGCTTCATTAAAGTATGCTACTACCAAACAACAAATACAGAACAGAAGCAAAGAAGGCCTAGACAAATAAACACTCAACATCCACATGCAGCCTCCATAATCATTAGCAATGATTCATTAAGTATTCACAAGCATCCACTTCTGGGAATGAACTTCGCACAAACAAATTCTTAACACAAGAATTTTTTCACCCCACAGTCCTACAGAGCTCTTTTCTATGCACAAATTTGGGAAATACATGATTTTTATGAAATGTTCCATCATGAAAATGCAAGCAGAAATTACACTTTGATAGCCACAAATGCCATCAATTATTTATTTTCTGTGGAGTGGTTAGATAGTCATCTGCCGTATTTTAAAAGCATCACACAGAGGGCATGAAACATTTATTTAAGTGGTTGTACACTGCAGAGAGCTTGATTTAAACAGTCCTTATTGTGCTCCTCACTGAAAAAAAGACTGGCAGTTTGACAGTCAGCACCTTTCATGGAAGCTTATGCTCATTCAGAGCCACTGAACACAACATTTCTAGTCCAGCAATTTAACAAGTATGCATCTTGGCACAGCATGTCACAGGCAACTGTATTTACATTGGAGAAGAAGACCATGTATGAATAAGCACTGTGACTATGCCCAGAAATAACAGAAAACTTCCAAAAGCCAAACTACAGATATGGAGAGAAAACAGGACAGAATTCCCATCTGACAGACAAGTTCTTGGCACATCCAGATTTCATCTAAGCCAGAAGAGTATAATTTTTACTCTTTTTTACTTACATTTTATTATTCTGTGTGTTCCACTTACAATTCTTGCTAAAATTTTGCAGATTACTAAGAACTAAACTAACTGGACTAAACTCCATTATTTTCACTGCTGAAAATGCATATTTCCTGCTGATTTTCCTGCATCATGGAGTATCATCTTTTTATTTTAATTTGGGAGTTTATAAAATTTATTTAACCCTTTGGATTAGCAGATCTCAAGACCAGACTCTTCATTAGCTATCTCATAGGAGACTTCATGTTTATACAAAGGTCTTTAACCCTTTTCTAGTACTTCTGCTCTGGAACAGATTAAGTGGCCCCAAATTGCCCATTAGGTTGAGGATGGGCACAGCATAGCACTCTCACGTCTATTATTTTATCAACATCCAAAAATAAAACATAAAAACTACATGTGCAAGGCCAAATGGAAATACAGAAACTCTGATTGTGCTCAACAGTGAAAAAAAAAAGAGTAACAGCCTCAATTTGGAGGAAATACCCTCTCTTGCAGCCCTGTTTCTTCTTTTCTATTTACACAGTAAACAACAAAAGGAACAGGAATATATGCAACTCTACCATTTTAGATTAAAAAAGTTGCAATGAACAGAAGAAATTAAATTTTTTGGAAGAGTTATGTACTGGTTGAGAGACAGTAAAAAACACCCCAAAGGCACCCACAAAACAACCCAGACTTCTGGCATGTGCCAGGGCATCCGGGCAGCCACAGCCTGGACAGTATAGCCCAGCTCCACTGGAGTGTGCTCTTGGTTTGCAATACGAACACCAGCGCTCGGCTCTGCGGCTGCAGGAGTGTGGAGCCGCAGCAGCCCCTGCTCAAACGTGATTCCACGTGACACGAGCTGGCAGGATTCAACCAGCTACTGCCAGGTCCTGATATTGGCAGCAAAAAAGGCAACTATGCTGGTGCTGACATCTCAAGAGACAGAAATAGATAACAATTCATGCAGAGTTAGAGCATGAGAATGGGGTTGTGAAGTAGGGTCTTGCCTTAGCAGTGAAACAGACCTCATAGCTTGACCCTGAACAAAGGACCACCTGAACTTTATTGCATAGTCTGGGGTCTTCCTGTTGTGACGTCATCTTCTGCTGTGTCTCTTGTCACCTCGTTGTCTCTTGCCACACGTGTTCCTGTACCCTTTGTAATGCAAGGGATTGGTACCAGTTCACAGCCTCTTGAGTCCAGCAGTGGAAGATTGCAACCACTGCCTCAAGAAACCCACTGACTCAATAAAAGGGAAAGATTGAACATGTGGAATAATTACATAAGAAGCAAGAGAATCATTAACCAAAAGAAGCAGAATACTAATAAATAAGAGAACTAGGTAACACATAGCCAATGAACTGTGATTTGTTTGCTAAAATCTGTATGTAGTGTAAAGTTTACAGAATTGGTGTGCTTGATTTGTGGAAAGCTTTTGCCTGGCATCCTGCACAGAATAAACATCTCCTTTCTGAACCAGGCCCTAAGTCTCTGTTTAAAGAGCACCTACATCAGCAACAATGCCACCACCTGTGCTGCTCACCTCAAAACAAACTTCCTCTGGGCCTCATCCCCGGCAGATCCCCTTGCTCTGGACTCTGCAGCCTTGAGGCTGACATAGCTGGTGAATGCTGTGACATCACTGCCAGTGCAGACCTTGCCTTTTGCTTGCATACTCAATAGTTCCACACACAGAATCACAGAATATGCTGAGTTGAAAGGTACCCACAAAGATCATCAAGTCCAGCTCCTGGCCCTGCACAGAACCATCCCCAAGAGCCACACCCTGTGCCTGAGAGTATTGTCCAAACGCTTCTTGAACTCTGTCCGGTTTGGTGCCGTGACCCCTGTCCTGTAGAGCCCGTTCCAGTGCCCAGCCACCTTTAACAGTGAAGAACCCTTTTCTAATATCCAGCCTAAACCTTCCCTGACACAACTTCAGGCCATTCCCTTGGATTCCTGTCCCTGGTCACCACAGAGGAGAGATCAGTGCCTGCCTCTCCACTTGTCCTCACAAGGAAGTTGTAACTGTGATGAGTCTCCCCTCAGTCTATTCTTCTCCAGAACAACAGACCAAATGCCCTCAGCTGCTCCTCATATGGCTTCCCCTCAAGGTCCTTCTGAACCCCTTCACTCTTCCCCATCCTTGTTGCCCTCCTTTGGACACTCTCTAATAGCTAATACCCTTTTTATATTGTGGTGACCAAACCTGCACACAATACGTGAGATGAGAGTCATCTCGGTATTGATGTACTCAGTGCTCTCAGTGCAGAACGGAGTGGGACAATCCCCTCCCTGGCTTGGCCAGCGATGCTGGGCCTGGTGCCTCCCAGGCCCTTCTGGCTCCCAGCACACTGCTGACTCGTGTTCAACTTCCATCGACCAGGACTGCCAGGACCCTTTCCACGGCACTGCTTTCCAGCATCTCATTCCCCCCTGTAGATCCAGGGTTGCCCCATCCTAGGTGCAGAATCTAGCACTTTCCCCTGTTGAACTTTATATGGTTGGCAATGGCCCAGCCCTCTGATTTGGAAGTCAAGGTCTTTCTGCAGGGCCTCCCTGTCTTTGAGGGAGTCAACAGCTCCTCCCAGTTTTGTATCATCTGTGAACTTGCTCAGCATCTCTTCAGTCCTGCATCCAAGCCATTTATGAAGATGTTGAAGAGCACAGGACCGAGGACGGAGCCCTGCCGAACCCCATCAGTGACAGGTCTGATGTCACCCCAGACACTGTCACCCTTTGTGCCCGACCTGGGAGCCAACTGCTCACCCATCCCATGACATGTTTATCCAGCTGAATGCTGGACATTTTGTCCAGAAGGAAACTGTGAGAGACAGTATTGAAAGCTTTACTGAAATCCAGAAAGATTACATCAAATGACTTCCCTTGATCAGCCAGGTAGGCTACCTTGTCATAAAAGGAAATCAGGTTTGACAAGCAGCACTTTCCCCTTGTGAAGCTGTGCTGGCTGTGACCAATGACCACATTGTCTTTCAGGCGTTTGTCAACACCTCCCAGAATAATCTTCTCCATAACTTTACCAGGCACTGAAGTGAGACTGGCAGGCCTGTGGTTTCCAGGGTCTTCCTTCTTGCTCTTCCTGAAAATTTGGACAACATTCACCAGCTTCCAGTCAGCTGGGACCTCTCCACTTTCCCAAGACCGATGAAAAATCACTGAGAGAGGTTTTGTGATGACATCAGTCAGCTCTTTGAGGAGAGCAGGTTACTTAAAATAGCAGGCAAAACCAGCAATAAAAGTCTATACTTTGAGGACTATAAAAAGTCTTCACTTTGCATCCTTCCAGAGAGGGGGGAAAAAGAAAAAGAAAAAGAAAAAGAAAAAGAAAAAGAAAAAGAAAAAGAAAAAGAAAAAGAAAAAGAAAAAGAAAAAGAAAAAGAAAAAGAAAGAAATAAAAATGAATGCTGTTGCAAACATTCAGTGTTTTAGTAACTCTGACTTCCAAGCTTCCAATAGGATCAGTGGTCTTGATTCAACGAATCCAGCCCAGGTTTCTATCACCACAGGCTTTCTTTAACAGTGTCTCAGTCTGCACCTGGGTGCCTCTGCCCAAAGGTTGCTTTGGGGATACCCTGGTTAGCAAGGTAATGGAATTAAATTCACTCTTCGTGTTCCAGCTCCAAGTTTGTGGTTGTCCTGGGTGCCTGCCTGTCACGGAACGGCGACACTTATTGTAAAAATCCACACTGTCACCAATGTTGTGGGAAACCTCGTTTAGGAGACACCTCGTTTAGGAGAAACCTCATTTGAGAGACACCTTGTTTAGGAGAAGCCTCATTTAAGAGTCACCTCACTGAAGAGTCACCTCACTTAAGAGACACCTCATTTGAGAGACACCTCACTTAAGAGAAAGGCGCCATTTTCCATCAGTGAATGAAGCAAGACACACAAATCAATATGATTTATAAGCAAGCTTCAATCCTTCAATCTCTTTATTCCATTCTTCAATTCTTCTATTAATCAGGTTCACAGCCTTAAGTATATTTTTGCAGCACCTAGCAATATTACATGTCATAGAATCATTGGTTAGTAAAACTACTTGTCATTCTATTATTGGTTAGTTGTACAGTCACATCAACCTGTTCCCACCCTCTCGTGGTCCCTATGATCTGGTTTTTTCTACTCTTCTGACTACAATCCCTCTTTCATAGGCCTCGGTACTTTCCAAACCACCAAGGACATCTTCCTTAACTACAATCCTCCTTTCATAGGCCTCGGTATTTTCCAGACCATCAAGGACATCGTCCTTGCAGTTATCTTCAAAATTCTGCCTTCTGCTCGCACAATGCCCTCTCTGTGCTCTGCAGGGGCAAAATCTGCAGAGACACAGACTCTGGCATTCCATGGCCGCCTTGCTCCTCGAGCCATTTCTCCACACCTGCCTGCCAACTCACAGAGCTCTGTATAGTAACAGGGAACTTAAGGAAGCACCTTTTAGCTAAGATGAAATCCTATCACCAACATTCCTTGTTGTTTCACCTATTCATGATATGAACTCATGACACCCCTGGCAGGCATGAGAATGAAAAGGGACTATGGTGATTAACTTGCAAATTATCTGTGATTGAGAGCATCTTCTTAATATATTTTCAAATAAAAAGGCATTCAGGTTCGAACTTAAACAGATGCTGCCAGAGTAAGGAAAATAAAGCCAGGATAGTGAAGTCTCAGATTTCCACCAGCAAATTATTGCATAAAAAGAGAGATTCAAAAAGACCTCACACAGTAGGGTACAAAGATTTCCTTTTTGTAAACTAGCTTTCCTCAATTTATTTTCACTTGTTCAGGACAATCCCTGGTATCAATTCAGGCTGGGGCATGAATAGACAGAGAACAGTCATGCTGAGGAGGACTTGGGGGGTGGTGAATGACAGGGTGGACATGAGCTGGCAATGTGTGACAGCACCCAGAAACCAGCAGCATCCTGCCACCACCACCATCAGGCAAGCATATGCCCTCTCCTCTGTAGGCAGTGATAAGGATCACAGCCTACATGTAAGGGAAGACACAGTCTTAATTGAACAAGTTCAAATAAAGCTGACAAGACTTCAGCTTCTTCCTTAAAATTACGCAATATCATGCCATATGGCCATTAAATAAACTACCATCAGGTTTTACTACACTGTATTTAGTACATACATAATGAAAACACAACCTACTGTCCTAGCCCAGAGTAGGGGACAATTTGTTTCCAAAATTAAGTTTGCTAGCTAATAATGGCTGGCAGCAACTGCTGCTGCTGCTGTCATAATGATAGCACTTTCTTATTTTTATGTCTCTATTCTCTGCAACAATCTAGGTGCCTTGCTGTGCACTAATACTGCCTGATAATAAAACATTTTAAAAGGCATTAAGTACAGCACCATGCCAAAAGCTACTGCAACTACAAGCAGAAGTGTCTAAACGACCTGTTTAAGAGCCTGGAACATAGTAAGGAAAATGTGTTTCTTGCTTACATCACCATATATTCCTCACTGAACACTTGGGTTGACGAGGTCAGGAGAAGGTCCCCAACATGTAGGGACATACACAAAATTTGAATCTTCATGCCAGTACAAATGGCACGGGCCTTCTCTAAGCCCAAGTGCTGCTATGGGTCATACATACTTCCCATGATCCTTACATGCAGCAGAAAGGTACAAGCCTTTCTACTGCTGTGCTCTACTTCCAGAGCAGATGAAGAACCAGCTCTTCAATATTGCTGCTGCAAACTATCATTTGGATCTATGCACTCTGATCTGCATACAACTGGAAGAGCAGAGATATGGGGGTAACTCAAGTTTTCCTCTGTAATCCTCTGGGACAGAAGAGCAGCTTTCATGCTGTGAACAGGACAAAGGAGACGTTACTGGAGATGTTACTTTTATAAAAGAGCAGATGTATTAGTTAAGCCACATGCAGAGCTGACTTTGCACTGCCTATCCTCGGAGCAAAGGTAGTCCAGGTTGGTTACTATGTAGCTAAATCAGAGCAGGTTAGTTGATGAATTATTAGGCCACAGCAGATGGACATTTCTACTGGTAAACATCCTTTCTACACTCCCACATCTACATATCAGTCACTGAAGAATGAGTTTTTGTATCCGTCAGGATGTTAAAGCTTTTGATAAGAACCCACATACCCCAAGAGACCACTGATGTGAGTGCTGAAAAAAAAGACAGCGCAATTCAACCTGCCCCTGAGTACCCTGCAATAGCCCCCAGTGAGAAGTCAGGCTGATCCACACAGGAGATTGCACAGCATTCATTGATTTATCCATCCTCAGGGTGAACCTTCCCTGACTCAGCCAGACCAGCCTAAGAATTGGGAATGGCTCACCTGCAATTCTCAAGTCACATATTGCTCTGAAACAGGAAAGACAAGGCCTGTGCCATCACTGTTTCACACAACTAATTGCATGACTGTGCTGGATAATTCCTGCTACCACCTGTCCAATGGCTGAGGCCAGCAAAACCAGACTGTTCTTATAGTGACAGTCTAGCATTGTCCTAAAAGAGTGCAGTGTTGCTCTCACCTGCCAAGGCCTTCCTGAGGTATGTGAAAAGGGAATTATACTGTTTTGCACACAAAGAGGACACAGTGTGCTGATAATAATCCAGGGGTTACTGACCAGGACCTTCACTGACTCTCTAAGAATGAAGCATTAAACTCTTTCAGCTTCTGAAAATATAATTTTTTCCTATCCAGGCCTAGTCCAAAGAGAAAGTACAGCTTCTTGTAAAGTCAGCTGTTGATAAAACAACCTTTTGAAAAGTTGTTTTAGCTGTGTGCAGATCAAGCTATGAGAAGCTGGGATATGGAAAGTGCCTTCTCAACTATAATCTTGACTGACTGCAGTTGTGATTTTCTCCAAGCCCAGGGTAGACATAAGGACATCAAATGCAAGTAACAGCAGAGTCAAGCCAAACAGAATGGAGAAAGAGTAGTTTTTCTGTTTATTTTATTTACTAGTTCTAGTCCTCGCTGTAGATTAATCGCCATGCAGATTAGTTAAAGTAAGTAAATAAAAATAACGGTAGCTGACAAAATAGAGCCACTCTTACTTCCAAAAGTACAGCTAGAGTCTCAGCTACTTCCTTTTGCTGGAAGAAGGGTATCCAGTGAGGACGAAATGCCATCCCTACACAAATATTGAAACCACCTAGTATGGCTGAAAAGATACAGTATTTCAGCAGATTAATAATTACCACTTCTTTTCTGCACCAATACATAAGTTTTAGAATTCTACAAAAGCGGGAGAATTTCCCAAGGCTGTATTATATATAAAATCCATTCATTATAACAGAACACTCTTCTTACAAACTGCACTTGGCAACAGCTTTCAGTTGTTAGGATATCATTTCTTCAGAAGTACAGTGAGTTTCTTTAGCAGACCTGCCAAAAGATACCACTCCAAAGTTAATAGTTAACAAGAAGAAAAAAACCCAAACAAAACAAACAAACAAACAAACAAGAAAAAAAAAAAAACAACCAAAAAACCCCCAAAAATACCACCCCCCCAAACAAACAAAAAAATCACTACCTACTCAGAAATACCTATATAAAGTCTTGAGGTATAGCTATTTTAAGAACATGAAAAGTACTTCCACACTATTTTTAATATCACTCCAACACTCTGCTATGTTCCTGTCTCCAGAGAGCTCTTGTCCTCTCCAGAGAGGCTGTTAGTACAGCAGTTTCAGGCCTAGAAGTTCCTGTGATGCAAATGCAGTGGGCAAACAGCAGCCAGGGAGTATCTTCCAAGCACTTTCTGTAAGAAATAGGGTGAATACTTTAGATTAGGTGAAAACACATTTATCTCAAATTCCTGGGAATTCTATCCTTGCTAGAACAGGGTGCAATTTCTATGAAACAATGACAAAAGGCTTAAAATCCCCAAATCCCTATGGTTTAGATCACTGGTCTACTTCCTGCTAGAATCTACTGATATCACTTGCTATTAAAGGCTGTTCCTCTCAAGAGAGGGAGGTGAGATGATCCTTACAGGAAATCAAGGCAGGCACTTAGGATGAACTGGAAATTGCCACAGCCAAACCAAGAGTAAAAGTGGTCCCTGCCCACTTCCAAAGCAGGCACTGTATTCGAAAGTTCAGGCAACGCTGCTCCAAGACACACGTGGGTTTTTTAAGGCTTGCTGGGACCTTTTCTCTTTCAACACTGGTTAACCAAACTACATCAGCAAGAGTACTAGAGCAAGGCTAAGCCAGTCAAGCGAGCCCAGCTCCAGTTCCAAGGGCTCTCCATCAGATGATGGGGGCTCAGGGAGCCAAGCTACAGTTTCTGCACAGCCATCCTCCCTGAATCATTATGTTTCTGTTCTCCCTGCAGCTGGGAAAGCCATCACTACGTAAGCAATGTAGGTGCTAATGCTTGAAAGTGATAATCTAACTCAAGCCTGTAATAAATGCTACTTAGAGTAGCTTGGAAAGACAAGCACAGCTTCAGAGTGTTTTGTCATTACTTCTTGAATACAATTGCAGAAACTCATCCCAGATCTCTTGCCTAACCTGACCAGTTTCAACTGAATTTGATGGAGGAGAAATTATCCCCAAAACAAAATCTCCTTACAAAATAAAGAAAACAGATAAGTAGGTAGAAGTGAGGTGCTGCATTAATGCTCCCACACAGGGTAAGGCTTGGGCCCTGTCATGAATCAGAAAAGCCACAAAGCACAAGGATATGAACACTCAAGTCACAAGAAAACCTAACTTTCAAGTTAGATACCACCCAGCCCAAACATGAAAGGCAAAATTATGAAACCAAGAGAAGTCTGTCACTCAAGGAACTGCTTGCCTGGTTTCACACAGTGATAGGGCCTATGGGGGGATTCAACTGCACCAAGCTTACCAGGCTTGTACTCCAACTGTACAGAGATACCACAAATAAATATAAAATTTTCAAATTTTTTTGCTCCTGCTGGAAGGACCTCTGCTTTCCATAAATATGGAGATGTTGTAAAGCACAAGGTGAATGAGTACATAATGTGACTGATTAAATCAGTGGTTAAAGCACCTGCCTTCATAACAGAAGACCTAAGTCTATTGGTTTAATACTGGTGTTTGAGTAGCAGCACAGTAGTGCTTGCAGCATCTAGCCATGGAAAGGAGGCCAAACACCTTGAGCTGTCACTGGGGTCCCAGGTGCAGACACCTAGGACACAGGCTGGAGAGAGGTAATGGTCACCCAGACCCTAAGGACCAGCAAGGTTGAAACTCTTCTTGGTGAAATATGTAGATGGCATCCAAAAGCTATGGCACAGTGCTACAGCCAAGCAAACCCCCTTGGCAGCCTTATTGTGCAGGCTGTGCACCACTGTATATGTCACTTCTGCCAGTTCTACTGCTTCAACAGCTTGCCTTCCTGCCCAAGTTTGGCAGCATTTAAATACCACACTACAAAAAGGGCCACACTCTAGAAACCAGCTGTTTCATGAGTTTTCTATTTACATCACTCATTCATGTTTGTCTGACAGGGTGTTTAAAACAAGGCGGGGAAGAAAGTCCAAACTGAAGCAAATTTCTACACAGACTGTGAAGAAATAAAACAGCAGAGCAAACAATTGCTCTGTACAGCTTCTGCCTGCTGGGGGAAATAGTCTTCAAATATTTACCAGACGGAATGTACTAACAGGGAGCTGTCCAGTACTTTTGCATACCACATCCGCTTATTTCTCCATATCATAAAAGCGGTAATACTTTAGGAATTTACAGATTCCAGATTTGCTGGTTTGAGAACTCTTGCATTCATACCTCAGTTGCAGATGTCAGGAAATTTGTTTCCCAACAAAGATACTGGAGTTGAAGTGACACTTCTTGTCTCATTCTATGTAATTGTAGCAGTAATAACTTGGTCAGCATCACATGAAATGGGACGCTTCCTTGACCCTTAGTGTGGAGAGTTTTACTCAACCATTGGTGTTTAATTTGTCTGTCAGTTCCCCAGGAAAGTCAAGACCCTTGTACCCAACCAGTCTGTCAGTGTCCCCTTACGGGGAACCCTTCACTGAGCAGTTCTGCTGGATCAGGGAATGTTTGACTGACTTAGTCAAAGAAACACCAACAGCACAAGGTTAGAGCCCTCAGCAGGTTCTCCTCTTCATTAGAGTGTGTTCCTTGCTGCCAGTGACTGCCAGCATCCAGGAAGGATTCACACTGACAGTTTACGGAATAACACTCATTATTAATATAAAATTGCAACAGGTTAAGGTTTGAAGATTGTCAGTGATAGCATCTGACTGCATAAATATGCTTGAAGGAATATACAGACAAGCTCTAATTCCAAATAAAATGTTCAGCAAGCATAAAGTACGATTCTTACCCAACAGGTGTTCCTATGGGAGAGAAGACAGGTTCAGCCCCTTGACTGATCCTAGCAGTTATGATGGAGTCTTCCCTAACTTCTCCTCTATTCTCAACTGATTTTTATATTATTTCTTTGTGTTTAGGTGGAGCTTGAGTGACTCATGTCAGACAGACACATCTTTGTTACTGATGGGTGTAAAATTCTCATGCTTTTACAGATACAGTAAAAAAGAACATGGAGGGTGGTCATACCACCAGGTTGATCACCCAGTGAGGGGTGGTTGTACCTCAGGGGCGGGGAACTTTGGGATGGAGGGGTGTGTTAATATTATTGTTAGGCTTTAATGAAACGAGTTCATCTAAGGAGAGAGATTTCATCACAGTTGCTCGCTCAGCAGCAGGACATCTTCCCTTATCTTCCCTGGTGTTAGGTTTATCAGCGGCAAAGCACCATCAAGCTCCCTTCCCTGCAAGGATTCCCATAGAGCCTGGCCACAGTGTCTCCACTCGGCTCCACCCTACATTTCATCCCCCTCAGGAGGTGTGTGTGGGTGGGGAATCAGCCCGGAATAGATTTCAAGTCATGCCGACCACATTCCATCCAGGGAGCAGCAACTGTGATTTACTCTGTAATTTCTGTACTGTTATAACTCCTGTAAAGATACTAATAAAACTCTTCAGTTTTTTCTAATTGTACTTCCAGTTACATGTCCACAGGGTCCCCAGTCATTTTCCCACAGTTGGTTACGTCATACACAAAAAGAAATCTTTTCCTGGAACTACTAGCTTCTCTTCTTTTTTCCTGGAACTAATAACTTCTGTTTTCTAAAATCACATTCAAGTTCAAATTCAGTACAAAGTTCTAGTGGGAACAGCCCATTGAGCATTAGGAACAACCTGAAGAGACATGTCAAGAAGTTGGAGGTACCTCACCCTGATTCAGCTCTATTTTGCACCATTACCTGCATTCACAGCACCAGCCTGGAAAAAGAAATTCTTTGTCCCTGTTCCGATAAAGACTGATTTCTTCATAAAAAAGCACATTCAGTCACTAAGGACATAAAGAGAACACAGCCTCCCATCTGCCTGTTTAGCAAGCTTTGGCTGTTGGCTTTTCTAAAAGGTGTGGGAGGAGGGTTCAGGCACCCAAAAGCATCTCTCATTGCACTTGGATCTTTCCACCCCTTAAATGTACTGCTGTCAAATCCCTGAAATATTTGGTTATCTCCCTTTCCAAATGGTTCACTTTATTTCTATCATTTGTTCTATACAAGTCCACAGTAAAAGCCTTTATGCTGAAACAAAGGGAGATTTCCCTCTAAAAGAGGAAATTTCTTTCCAGCATTGTATTTGCCAGATAAAATACAGAAATTACATGTTTAGTCTAAAAATTATTCCCCATTTGACAACCCTGGGTACAGCTGTGAAACTAAGAAAGCTTTTCACAGCCCTAATCATGGCATCTCCAAAATCACTGAGGAGTTAGGACCAAAACCAGGAGCACATCCTGGAATTAGCACAGTGAGGAACAACCACAGAAATAATTTTGTTTGCTAAATCCTGTTTCTCCATAAGAGCTCAGTAATTTTGGTAACCTACAAGCTTGATGCAATCTCCTTTTCTCTCACTCAGGGTGATTCATGTGTTTCTGAGAAACAGTAAATAAGACACAAAGAAGTTGAAGATTCGGTGTAAGCACCCTTCAGCAATGTTTGGAACAGACACTTCAGTTAGAAAATATATCAGGTTAAGAAGGAAAAGTTTGACTTTGCCTTTTTTCTTCATTCCACTCACCCCTTAAACTGCCATTTCCTTTGTACTTTTTCCTTGAGTCATTAGTTTTACAAAACCATGCCTTCTCTTGAGCTGCAAATTATCAATTTCAAAATCGAGAGAACAGGGACCTACGACGTCTGCTCTCTATGCTCTCTCCTGCTGCAGCCATGCAGAGGAGAGGAATCAAACTAACACAAACACACTAGACTCATGAGTTGAGATGAGGCACTGGTGGGGAGGGGATGCACGAAAACATGAGCAAACAGGTGAGAAACTTAAGTTGCAAAGTGATTTATTAACCTAACAGAGTCGGAGGATAAATGAGAGGTAAAAATAAGCTTTTAAGACACCATTTCTTTACTCACCCCCCTTCCCTCTTAAGACACCGTTCCTCAGCTCACCCCCTCCCTCCTTCACACAACCAACAGCTCCGGGTGGGGGGCAGGGTATGGGGTTTTTCCTTAGTCAGTCCATCACCACAATTCTTCTGCTACAAACACTGTTTCTCTACTCACCCCTCTCCCTCTTAAGACACCATTTCTCAGCTCACCCCCCTCCCTCTTTCACTCAACCAACAGCTCCGGGGTGGGGCAGGGTATGGGGGTTTCCCTTTGGTCAGGGTCAGTCCACCAGGGAGAAGAGTCCTCTACTCAGCCATGGGGTCCCTCCCACGAGAGACAGTCCTCTGAGAACTTCTTTGGCGTGGGTCCAATCTCACGAGCAGCAGCCCGGCCGAAATCTGCTGCAAACACGAGTGCTTGTCCATAGAATGCAGACGCCCCAGCCGAGGCCAGGCTGTTTCCATCTTGGGGGCAAGGCCTTTCTCTCTCGTCCACAGCCTTTGCAACTCTCAGTCTCTGCTGGGACTCCCACTGGATCACAGCTTCCTCCAGACATCCGCCTGCTCCTCTGGCGTGGGCACCTCCCCACGGGCTGTGGGTGGATCTCTGCACCCCCGTGGACTCCATGGGCTGCAGGGGGACCACCTGCTCCCCCCATGGTCTTCACCATGGCCGGCAGAGGGTTTTCAGCCCTGGCGCCTGGAGCACCTCCTCCCCCACCTTCTCCACTGACCTTGGTGTCTCCATGTTGTTTTCCCTCACATATTTTCACCTCCTCCTCTGGCTAAAAAGAAGTGTGTGTGCCCATTGTTTTGATTTCTTCTTGAATATGTTTTCACAGAGGCGTAACTAACATCTCTAATTGGCCCAGCCTTGGCCAGCAGCATGTCCATCATCTTCAGAGCTGTCAGAGAGTGGCTCTGCTGGACAGAGTGAAAAACTTCCAGAACCTTCACACAGGACACACAGGAGCCATCTTTGTGCCCCTCCCTACCCACTAGCAAAACCTGGGCCAAGTAAAACCACCACAACTACCCACTTGCTTCAGGAGATAAAAGAAGCCATAACACCACAATCTATTCTTGTTTTGCTCTCTGTAAAGGTACAGATTCTAAGTGATGACTGCATGGCTGCCTATATGGGCAAAGCCACAGAGCATTGTGCCTGTCCATGGCAGGGATTCCATGCAAAAGTGTCTTCAGCATTTCCCCCTCTTTCCAAGGGCACACAAAATTTGACATAAATGATAACTTTGACTGACCTATGTACAGATTATATCAGCACTGCAAGTAAACCATGCCTGACTTGCTTAACTTTTCCTTAGCAGGCAGTTGTTGCTAGATGCAGGTAAACATGGACACCCATGCCAGACAGCACTCTGAAATTTATACTTAATCCCAATTCTCATAGTCCCTGGGAAGCACAAAGAGGAAACCAAACACAGCTACTTTCCAGCCTTTAAACAGCAGGACTGCTCATCTGGGCATTCCTTCTGCCCATATTGCCAAGCTTTCTTCATGCTTAGAAACAGTCCTTTTACACCAGCCACTGCAAGAAATGACAGGAAGAACAAAGCAGCTGTTGATATCTTATGCCTGCACTGCTAAGGCTTTCTAAGGACGTGTGTGCAGATTGAAAAGAATAAGAGAGTGTCTTTACAAA
>VZTX01012929.1:0-10996 GCA_013400915.1 Pardalotus punctatus | reverse complement strand
CCAGCATTCCATGGCCGCCTTGCTCCTCGAGCCATTTCTCCACACTCGTGGCTCTAGAAAAGTTTAAAATGAAGAAACTCTGGGCCAGAACCTCCTTTTTGCTCCTGTAGCTGTGAGGTGCCGCCCCTGTGCTTCCCACACAACCCTCACCCCTCTCCCACGCCGGAGCCAGGAGCGCTTACGTCGAGCTGTTATTTCTGACACTGAAAGGGAGGTTTCCATTTTCTCTTGAATTTGCTCCCTTCCAACCCTTGGGATGTGGGTGTCTCCTGATTCCCAGCAGTGCTGCTCGTGTGGGGGCCCTGGTGACAAAAACCCCGTCACTGCTTCCAGCCACGGGCGCTCCCCGAGCTGGGATCTTCGACACGAGTCCCTCGGGGAGCTGACAGAAACCCAGCACGGGGCACAAAGCCAGGACAGGGTGCTTCAAAGAAATTTCTCAAGAAATACAGCTATTTCCCTCTCCAATTACCCACCCTTCTGTGAGAACATCAGCCTCTGGAATTGGTGTTCTGTGTGCCAGAATTCTTATCCCCATGTCAGAATGCCCTTGGAAATCATCTCAGCTGGGGGTTCAGGTGTGAGGAATCAGACGAGACTTTTATTAAGTCCTGTTTCAGTCTTGGCTGATGCTCTGTTCCAAAATCAGTGGAACAATTCCTGAGCAGTGCAGATTTTATTGCTGCGTGGGAGGGCTTGGTTGGTTTGCTTTGTGCAGGTGTTTGAGCAGGAAAGGAGGTGTCAGAGCGGCTTCTTTTCTCCTTCCCCTGGTTTTGCTTAATGTGGTTGATGCTCTGAGAACTGCAATCACCAGAATATCTTCAGCATGGACAGGCACCCTAATAATCTTGTAATCACACTTGATTCATCCACTTTCCCCTGCCATTTACACCAGGGTTGTGATACCGGTGCAGCCTCTGGGAGTCCTCCCCAGGCCCACCAGCTTTGCAGAGCTGCTGAAGAGATTAAACTGAGCAGAAAAAAATCCCTGCTTCTTGGCAGTGTGGAATTTCAGATGGAACAGCACAGAAATCACACCAGGAGTTGCACCCTGACCAGGGAGGGAGGGCTTCCAGCTCCCAGTGGTCCTGGAGTCCAAACCTACGTTTGGTTTGAGTTTAAGGCGCATCAGAGCTGTGTTGGACAAAGCCCAGACCCCGTGTTCAGTGAACAAAAGCTGCCTGGGAGAGCAGCTTTTCCTCTTCAGTCTTGATTCAGCTTTTCTGATTGACAGAGCAGTATCAGCTGTTCCCTGGGCATAAGCTCAGTTTACTCAGACAAGTCCTCCTTCTTCCCCTTGGCAGCTACCGTTTCACCAGGCTCCATGGAAACTTTCCAAAGCTGGCCTCTCTCAGCAAAGCCCTGCACACTTGGGAGGTCACCTTCCCTTTGCTTTTTGCAGCTGGTGGGATGTGAGACACAGCTGAAACCAGCAGGGCTGGCTGCTTTGGTCTGGCCCCAGTGAATAAACTCTTGGCTGTTCTTTCTGATCCTCACCCTCCTGTTCTACCCTCCCTGCTGTTGTGTTACACTGCAGCATCTCCAAAATCCTCTAGAATCTTCTTGGAGATCTACCTGGCAGGGTCCTTTGTTCAGTGCAGAGTTTGGTGGAGTCCTCTCTGACTCCTGAAGGTGTTGGGGCTGCGTTTCCTGCTGAGATGAGCCCTGGCCCCATCGCCAGGAGGTACAAATTGAACATTGTTCAGGGAAGAGGCCGTGGATGGTGTTGTTCCCTGGGGGAGATCTCTCATCTACAGAGAGATTTGTTCAGTTTAGGGAGCAAACAGCACTGGATGGAAGCAGCTGGGTGAAATCAGTGGCCAGGCTGGTGAGATCAGAGGTCTCTTGCTTAGGGCCACGTCCCCAGGACAGGCCAAGGTTGGGTGAGCCAGGTAAGAAAAAACAGGAAAGGTGAATTTTCCCCCACACTGTTCTCCAGCCCTAAACAGCCGTGGGATCCCTTGGGATGAGAGTGACCGTCAGACCCCCCCCTCCACCTGAAATTAAAATAAAGACACCCTGCAGAAGGTGCCTCTGCACACTCTGCTGCAACAAGGGGTTCTTGTGTTGCAAAAAGGAAATGAGGATTTTTGTCTGCCTTGGTTCTGGATGAATTGTTTGCGTAGGAGACAAATCTAGGGATTTAAATGCAGGCTGAGGGGTTTTTCTCCATCCGTGCAGGGGTGTCTGTAGCTGTGTCTGGTGAGGTGCAGAGGTCGTTGCTCTGCTGTGTCAGGCACAGGGTGTGGTTAAGTGCAAGGTTATGGATTTAGTAAAACTGGCACTCCTTTTTTGCAGGATCTGTGGATTCCTTACTTCACCATCACCACCGACATCACTGCCTCGGCCATGAGGGTGCACAGGGATGGTGAGTGTGCACGTGGCCTCTCCAGCTTTTAAATAATCATGTGACACTTCAGGGTCACCCCTTCTTCCTGGAACTTTCTCACCTTTGAAATTTGTCTTCCCTTTTGTTTCTCCCTTCTCTGTTGTTTGCTGAGCATCAAACTGTGGCTGCACACAGATAACAAGTCACAGGGCTGCTGGGAAGGAATTAAATGAGATGCTGTATTCACTGTTTGAGGAGAAAATGGGTCCACTGGCACCCTTCTGTTTCCTTCAAGCATCCTTAAAGTGAAGTGCAGGTGTTTTAGCCATTAATCAGACTTAGAGCAGCCGAAACCTGTGAAGATTCAAATCCCCATAAATGAAGACTCTGCCTGAAGCAGGGGCTGGGTTGGGCTCTCCTGTTTGGTCAGTCCTGTTTGTCCCTGAGTGCAGAGGGGGACGATGAGAGGTGCCTGGGATGTCCCTGTGGGACCCTGCCCTGGGCTCCTGGCTGTCTGGGGTGAGGGGACAGTGCCTGCACTTCCAGGTGCCCCAGGTGTTCCTGCAGGGAGCAGGAATTGTCCCTGCAGCTGGCACAGGTCACACTGTCCATTCCTGCCGCTCCAGGGGGGTTGTGGAGCTGCTGAAGGACTCTGGGCTTTGATGAGGGCAGCTAAAACAAGCAGCAAAAGGATTAACCCTTCCTAGAGGGTTTTATTCCCATCCCACAGTTGGGGTCAGGAATCTCCATCCAGCTGCTTGTCCCTGTGGAAGTTTAATGTAAGGATGGGAATCAGCTGGAGAATGGTTACAGTTGTCTGCACTGAATGGAGATAAATGAAGTTCCCAGCTGCTGCCTTTTCCCATCTTGGTTGGCTCTGTGAGGTGTAACACACATCAGCATTTTCTTGGGTGGAAGTTCCACCAAAACATTAACCATAAACCCCAAATGAGCCAGTATTAACCTGTGCTAACAGCAGGAGGGCTGGGGTTATAATCAGAAACAGGGCTCTTATCTGTTTTGAAAAAGAAAAGAAAAAAATCGATTCCCAGGGAATTTGCTGGGAAGAGTTGCTGTTGGAAGCACCGAGCAGTTAATTACTGAGCAGTGAGTTAACTCTGCAAGGCTCACTTATTCTTGGTATTTTAAAGATTCACTGCTCAGACAAGACTCTTGGCCTGTGGAAATGCAGTGTCTTCCCAATTTGGCTGATGCAAATGTTAAGAGAAAAATCAGTGTATAAGAGCCTTAAAGCAGAATGTTTTACAGGAAACACATCCAATCAATTTCTACTTGGTTTAACTTTGTTTCTAACAGCTTAAAGGATTATAACTGTTCCTTACAGCCCTCACAGAAACGGCCCAAGAGAAGATAATGATCCCCACCGGGCATTTGCCGTGGTTTCACAAGTGAAAACGTTTGCTTGTTACAGAGGAGGGAAAACAGAAATTTGGGGGGTTCTACAGCTTGTGTTTTTCATGTTCAGGTCCTGCTAAAAGTCAGGGGTTTGTGGATCTCTGTAGAACACAGTGACTGCACCTGCTCTGTCCATCCCTCTGTCCTCGGGAAATCCCATTCCCTTCCCTCCTCAGCCCCAGCTCCTCCAAACCCTGATGCTCCCTGCACTCAGGAACATCCTGACATCTCACAGAAGGCAGTAAATGTGAGGAATGGGCTTAAAACTGGGGGTTCTGGGCCTTTTGCCCGATGGCTGCCCCATTATTTTTCCTAGCCAGGATTATGATATAGAAAATAATAAACTGCTTTAATAACTTCCTCACAGTGCTCTGAGGAAAGCCTCCATCTCTTGATTATTTTAATGAGCGCATCCCAGCTCCCCCCTGCGTGGCAGTAATTAATGCTGGGTGATTAATGAACGCTGCTGCCCTCCCTGCAGGCTCCCTGTGGCGGTATGTCCGTGCCAGCATGTCCCTGTCGGGGTACATGCCCCCCCTGTGTGACCCCAAGGATGGCCATCTCCTCATGGATGGGGGCTACATCAACAACCTGCCAGGTAGGAATTCCCTGAACCGCCCCTCAAACAGCCTGCAAACCTTGGGCCTCTCTTGTTTTTCCCCTAAAGCGAGGAGAAATCTCACAGACATCTTTAATGCTGGTTGCCTGGAATCCTTGCTCTCAGTTTTTGGGGTGTTTCCTTTATCTTGGCTTGATTAGCGCTGTCTTTTGGTATGAAATATTTCCTGATAGCCACATTCTGAACATACAACTCCCAGCCAATTCTGAAGTATTTTAGTTCTTGCTGAAGGGAGAGTAGGAATCAAACCACAGACCGTCTGTCTTGGAGTTTCTCTCTCCCCACCAGAGCAACCCGAGTCAGTTCCCTGTTCCTGACAAACCCTGACTGTATTTTTCCATCAGGGCTCTATTTACCTAAAAACCAGAAATGGAAATAACACAAAATAGATCCCCCAAATCAGCATCTGGCACTCCCTGTGTGTGTCTGGAAGCAGAGGCAGGAATTGCAAACCAAAGCACCTCTTCCACCGGAGCAGCTGGAGAGGGCAAAGAGCAGACACACACAGGTGACACTGGGTGGGAAATACACAATAGACAGAACGAGCCCAGGAATATAAATCCAAGTTACAGAACAGATCTGGTTTAAAGAAATGTCTAAATTAAGCCTCTAAATTGGCTCTTCAGAGCTGTGGTTTTCCTACGCAAAACTATTCTGGAAACTGCAACTATCTTGGACTCTGGGGGTGTGAAAGAAATATAAAATCATTCTGTGAGGTTCATGTCCTTCTCTTCCCTCCCTTGGCGCTTCCCTAAATCCTCACCCATATCCAAAGGCTGCAGCTCGTCCTTTCACTGACCTTGAAGTAGGAAGTGTTGCCTCATTTCTCTCCCACTTTCAAATGCGAATCTTTCTCTTGCATCCCCGAGCTTTTCTCAGGCTGACATTCAGCCCCTCCTCGCTGGCAGGTCCCCTTGTCACCTTGTTCTCTCTGCAGGTCCCCCAGGTCTTTTTTTGGCACTAATGTGGGTTTGATGAGCTCTGTCCCATTATACCCGACATGCTGGCACTGCCCTGGTGCTGTGGCCCCAGCCCCTGTCCCCTGCTGCTTCACAGGGCTTCAGTGGTCACCCCACTGGGCAGAACATCCCCTGTCAGCGATGTCCAGCACTGGGGACTCACCCTGGGGTCCCTCAGGGATTGCTTGGTGCAGGATTTTGGGATCCCTCCCTCCACGTGGAGCCCCCTGAGCGGGAATGGTTTGGGCAGAGCTGCTGCAGGCGTTCACAGGGAGCCACAGAACTGTTTAGGTTGGAGATCCCTGTAGGATCATCGAGTCCAGCCATTCCCACAGCACTGACCCCTGTCCCACACCCACCTGGCTTTTGAATCCCTGCAGGGCTGGGCACTGATGGTCACTTCTGTCAGGCTGCTCTCTCGTGGTAGCTGTGACCTCAGGTGACACAGCTGAGCCACAGCCATGTGTATCCACACCCCTGTGACCCCAGCAGCGGCAGGGGGGGCAGCAGGGGCTCTGACACCTCCTGTCCCCCAGCTGACGTGGCCAGGTCCATGGGGGCCAAGGTGGTGATCGCCATCGACGTGGGCAGCCGGGACGAGACTGACCTCACCAACTACGGCGACTGCCTGTCCGGCTGGTGGCTGCTCTGGAAGAGGTGGAACCCCCTGGCCGAGAAAGTCAAGGTACTGGGGGCTGGGCTGAAGTGGCAGCTGGGCTTCCACACGAGTGGGAATAGTGGGAGACGTGGGAAGCTTCCCTGATTGTTCAGTGAGTCTGGGACAGATTCGTTGTTTTGCTGGAATCGAGTTCTTGTGCAGAGAGCTGGGCAGTGCCCTCACACCACAGGAGGGGCAGTGATGTGGGATGGGGTAGGGCCCCAGGCTGGGAAGGGGCTGGCAGAATTTTTAGAGCAAAGAAACCTCTTCTTCGAGCTGCATAAGTTCTGGTAAAGTCAGAATTTATTAATTTTGCCAATAAAACGAGTAAATCCATCCCGTTCAGTTGTTTCTGTCCTGTATATCTCTGACTGCTATGGGAAGATCTTAGCACTAGGCACCAGTTAAGTACAACTGATAAACATGGATCTGCACAGTATGACACTACTACTATTACTATTACTATTATTATTATTATTATTATTATTATTATTACTATTATTTTGCTTTTGTTGCATGTGGTCAGGCCAACTCTGTTCCTTATTCTGCATTTCCTAAATTACCTGGCTCTGCAGCTGCTCCCTAAGTGAATATTGGTTTTAATTCATTCCTCTCAACTGCATTTCACAGTTGGAATTGATCTCAGTAGTGCCCAGTGAAATATTCCAGCTGCCCAAGCGGCAATAGGCACCCATGGAAGTGCTGAATTCCTTCTGAACACCACCAAATGCTTTTTTGTACTGGTAGTGGTGAAACACTGGCTGAGCAGAGGGATGGTAGAGTTTCCATCTGTGGAGATGGTCAGCGCTCAGCTGGACGTGGTCTGGGACAGCCTGCCCCAGCTGACCCTGCCCAGGCAGGAGGGGTGGACTGGACAGTCCAGAGGGGTCCCTGTCCACCTCAGCCACGCTGCAGAATCTCTGCCCTGGCCCTGGACAGATCAGAGAACTGTGGAATTACGGGATGGCTTGGGTTGGAAAGGACCTTAAACCTCGTTGAGTTCCATCCTCTGCCCTGGGCAGGGACTCCAGGGCTCCAAGCCCTGTCCAGCCTGGCCTCGGACACTTCCAGGGATGGGG
Source organism: Pardalotus punctatus (assembly GCA_013400915.1). Taxonomy (NCBI): domain Eukaryota; kingdom Metazoa; phylum Chordata; class Aves; order Passeriformes; family Pardalotidae; genus Pardalotus; species Pardalotus punctatus. Next base: position 3,936 of record VZTX01012929.1, on the reverse strand, counting down.
CATCATTGATTTCTGCCTTGAAGGATCTCTGTGCCCCTCACCTCGGCACAAATCTTTAAGTTATATAAATATTTCACTGGACTGAAAGCCTTGGTTCAGCCTTGAACCGCAGAGATCTGTTGGAAGGCAATTCCCTTTCTGCTGCTGATCATGGGGACACATCCCAGCCTGTCCACACTGTGACACAGCTGGAGGTGCTGCTGGGTGAGGGCATCCCCAGGCCCTGTGTGATAGCTCGAGAAGACAGAGCACCCCCTGCAATTCCATTTGAGCAGCCACATTTGTGCCTTTTGTGCGGGGCAGGTGCTGAACATGGCCGAGATCCAGACACGCCTGGCCTACGTGTGCTGCGTGCGGCAGCTGGAGATGGTGAAGAACAGCGACTACTGCGAGTACATCCGGCCCCCCATCGACCGCTACGGCACGCTGGACTTCGGCAAGTTCGATGAGATCTGTGTAAGTTCCTCCCCGGGCACTTTGGGGCTCCCCTGGCTGCTCCTCACAGCTCTGCTGCTGCTCCTTGCTGCTGCAGCTGGTGGAGGGTGAGAGGAGTTGGCTGGCGCAGAGTGAATAATTGACACTCAATAATGCTGTGGAATGAGATCCCGGCTGGGAGATTGGATTAGCGGCAGGAATTGAGTTAGTGATCTTGATTATGTAATGACCTGGGAAGGGAGCGGTGGCCTCGCTCTGTTCCTGCTCGCTGGGAGCTCCTGGGTGGCTGAGCTGCTCTGGGCACTTGGGGTTTGTCACTGGTTTGGGCTGGGCTTTGGCATCGCTCTCCCCTCCTTCTGGAGCTTGTTGTTGCATGAGAGATTTGCAGGTCTGTCAGGGAGGCTTTGAATCCTGGGAACGGAGAGAAAATACTTGGTTTTGTTAACTTTTTAACACTTCTGTTAATAAAACATCAGCCACAATTCCTCTCAGGAAATGGCACCAATGTCAGTGGAAGGATGTTGGAAAAATGGTGCTACCAGGTTACACATCACTGGCATTGGGCTGTTGTGTCAGAACCCAGCATGGGCAGAGCTGGCTCCAGGTGTGCAGGGAATTGTTTTGGTGACACAACCCAGTGTCCACAGCAAAAATGGGGTGGTAAGAGCAATGCTAGCTCAGTCTCTTGTCAGGAAGGTGATTTTACTGTCTCCTTCTATTCTCTGCCTGTTTTAGCCATGCAGGCATCTTCCATCTCCAGATATTGCTGCAGAGCTTTGCTCCTCTCCCAGGCTGGAAAACCACCACTCCTTCTTTATCTCAGTTACAGTTTAGTGAGAAGCTGTGATGCTCTTCAGGCTGCAGGCTGATCTCTCTGTCCTGGCCCAACAAACACTGACCAAAGCCAGGAACACAGTTTAGCCCTGCAGATTCACATTTGAGAGACTCCTTAGGACACACAGCAGCTATTCCAAACCACCAGCTGATTTCCCCAGTCTAAATATTTTCTCTGGGATATTTGGTGCCTCTTGGCTCCTGGGCAAACACTGCTGTCTGCCAGTGGATCTGGGACTTAGCTGATAAATAATGTTCTTTGCCAGCTGGAGAGCCCTGGCTGAGTTGAAAACCTTGACAGACAGGTTGGTAGTTCATCACAGGAGCAGATCATGAGCTGTCACAGCCCTGTGCTGCTCTAATGTGGTGCTGTTAAAGAGATGTGAAGGCAGCAGGCAAATGTTGTCAGTGCCATAAAACTCGGGAGAAGTGCAGTTCCTCAAATGTGTCACTGTCTGTGAGCAGGTTCTGGGCACGAGGCACGGCAGGGATGGAGGGCCAGCACCTCCTGGATCCTCGTGCCCTGCAGCACAGCTGAAGAACTTCTGTCCTCCAGGAGACTTTTGTGCTGACCTCAAAGGGAAGGACAGTCCATGGAGTCCTTTATCCTTAGGGGCTGGGAAGTTGTGGGGGTTTAATTCCAACTGTGTGCCTGGATTTTACAGAAAATAGAAATGGGTACCAGCATTTGCTGAGGAACTCAAATCTTTTCTTGTCAAACCCCTCTTGTGTGTGATCCCAGAGCAGTGGTGGCTGTGGGTCTGTTCCTGAACTCAGCCTCTCATGGTTATTTTGGGTCAGCCTGACCCAGCCAGTGGCAGAGCTGTCAGGTCCTTTTTCTCCTGGGTAATCACCCCCACCCTGGGCTGGGATAGATGGTGTGAGGTGAATTCCAGCCTGAGGGGCTCCCATGCTCTGAACCCTCATCCAAAAACCAGAGGACAGACACCAGAGGTTTAGTGCTGCTGCCAGCACGAGGGCTGGAGATGGGATCCAGGGCTCTCAAAACCTGTTGCTCTGTCCTTCCCATTTGATTTTTCCATGTCATTTCTACTGTGTTCTGAGAAAAAAGAGTAAAACTTGGAGCAATGGGTCTATTTTTTCTGGTTGTTTCCATGCTAGTGGCAGTTATTAATCACTTTTATTGTCCTGATTCTTTTTTTTTCCCCAGGAAGTGGGATACCAGCATGGGAAAACCGTATTTAATGTGTGGTGCAGGAGTGGAGTCCTTGACAAGATGTTAAAGGACAGGCAAGAGACCTGCAAATCCAAAACTGATGTAAGTGCTCAGTGAAATGCTTTATTCTGCAAGAACCGCTTGGGGCTCGAGAGGGGCCGTGTCCTGAGGCCTCCTGTGAGCTCAGGAATCAGTGACAAATGTAGGTTAGGCGAGCAGAGGTGGGATCAGCTCTTCAGAAAGGTCTTTCCTTGAGGCACAGGCTGGATGAAAGAGGTGCTGCATTTCTCTGCCCATCGGTGCCAGGGTGGCCACGGCTGTGCCAGAGTCTGAGCCCAGCCCCGATTCCTGGTGTGTGCCCATCCCCATCCTGGAGCTTCTGTGGGCTGGGGTTGGTACCTGTGGCACACCTGGACTGGCACACCTGGACTGGCACACCTGGACTGCCTCCCTGAGCAGCACTGGGCAGGCACGAGGAGCTCTGGGGAGTTATTTCTCATTTATTGTCGTGCCACCAACCCGAGGTGGAACCTGGAAGTTGTTCTTGCTCCAAGGAGCTGCTCTGCCAGGGCAGGGGCTCTCTCCCAGAGGATGTGAATCAGGATGGCTGGCATGGATCCCAGCTGGAATTCAGGTTGTGACTCAAAAAACTCTCAGGTGCTTTCAGAAAACTTGATTTAAAGCCTTGCTGGAGAGGTGTTTTTAGCCAAGAGTTAAAATCTCTGCAGGGATGGAGCCTTCTTGTTTTGTTGCTTTTCTTCCTCACTGCTCTCTTTCCAAAGGTATTTTGTGGAGCCCTCCCTGAGGCCTGTGGTGCTGTTAAGGGGTGTCACACACCTCATCCTGACCAGTTCAGTGCATCCAAGCAGTTACTGGGAATTCCTGGGGATGGTAAATCCACAGGCTGGATTCTCTTGCTGTGTGGTTTTGGATGTCTGCTCACAAGTAGATAAAAATCTCTTGATTTTACCTGAGCTGAGCCCCAGGAGTTGGTTTCACAGCTCAGTGGTTTGGATTTCTTGGTGGGGAAGTTCCAGTGTTTAAAAAACAATTACCACCTTTTTGAGGAATTTGGATAATATATTATAACATAATATCCTTCCTCTCCTTTGGATCCCTCTGATTTGAAACCCAAGTGCTACAAAGGCTTCCTGCTTTACCCAATAATTCTTCTTTATCATCTTTGAGAGAGAGGGAAATGAGCAGTCATGTTTTAAGTGATGGCCCAAATGAATCATAACTGTGGTGAGCCTCTCTGAGGGAAGTCAAGTGAGGTGACAGATGACTCTGGGGATTTGCAGCTCCCCGGGGAGCAGAGATGTGCAGAGCACTTTGGCTCGGAGATGGGGAGAGGAAGGGCAGCCCTGGCAGGAGGGACACCGGCCCGGGGATGGGGGGTGGACGATCCCACGTCTGAGGCAGATCCCTCGGTGTCAGCAGGGGTGGGGGTCACTGAGGGGAGGGGAATGGCTCTGATGGGATGGGATGGG
>VZTX01012928.1:126472-137354 GCA_013400915.1 Pardalotus punctatus | reverse complement strand
GAGGCGGGGAAGGGCAAGACAAGCCCAAGGCCAAAGAAGCCACCTCTGGGATTTAGGAAGACAACAGTTAGGCTCACTTCTTCCCTCTTTTCAACCCTCATTACTTTCTTGTGTAGCTAATTTGCCCTCTTTCACCTCCCAGCCAGCAAAACCTTGTTGAGCACGTCTTCAGAGGGTTCAGCTGCCAGAAGTACAAGGTACTGCAGTTACTTTGTGGTATTTTCTTAAATTAGCAGTGTTTTATTTTTCAATAAAGAAAATAACATTTAAAACATCAAAGTTCCTCAATATAGAACATGAAGAACAAACAATATTTCAGGTCTCCTCTACGTTCCCACGAAAACCTGAAATGGGACCAGATTGCCTGACTCATTTGTGAACAGAAGATTGATTATGTTTCCGCCAATACTGGTCCCATCTCTTAGGGAAAAACTGTGCACCAAATGTCAGGCTGAACTGGGGAAATTACTTAGGAACAGCTACAGCTCTACTGCTTTTGTACCAGCCAAGCCACTGCTGACAAAAGCACACTGATAGGACACCAAAGATACACTGGGCTCCAAGTGGCCGACAGTCTTGTCTCCAAGTTACACAGCGCTCCCCTTCCTCCCAATGCATGAGACAGGAGTTGGTCCTAAGGGTTCTACCTACCAAATCATGGCTAGGTCCAGAAGAAGGATGCACCATGGGCTTCAGTCTGGTGCAGGACATGGATGCTACAGGTTGGCTATTGACCCCTGGCGGGCTGAATGCAATAGGGAGTGCACAGAGGAAAGAGTAGGGCAAGTGACAAGTATCAGCTCTTCCATCTGATGGCTCTGCTGACCCTCACATGCCTTCCATTTTCATCTCTCTTTTGGGATATCCAGAGTCATAGCCTTCTGGGGTTGTCATGCCTTACAGGGTAATCTTTTTTCCACAGGATATTTACTGGGAGGATCCTAAATATTTTTCCTAAAAATGACAAATTAGGTACCATTCTGCAACTGCTAGAAAGGAAGGAAGCCTTCTCCAAGGCCTCTAGGCTTTTGCTGTAGTTCTAGTTGCTGTGGGTGGTTCTGTAAGACCCCTGGTTCCATTCCTGGCAATCCCATTCCCTGGTCCATTAGTCACAGCAGGCAATTTCTTGTAGAAACTGTTACAACACACAAGCCCTTCTGGAAGCAAGTCAGCCCTTACACATTATTAAGTAAAAGACATTAAGCAGTTAGCAGATCCAAACTAAAAGGCAACACAACTAGCCCTGAAAGGACTAAACTATTACTGAGAAATTAAAAGAACTATTGTTTTGGTGTGAGAGAGCATTGGTGTATACATCCCACGCTCCTTGCCAGCAACTAAACTAACCAGAAACAGACACCATTGCCCCTCTCTTTTCCAGGTCCTTGACAGGGACAAATAAACATGGGAGTTATGTTGGGTCCTGCAGCACAAAAACACCTGCTAAACAAGGCAGTAGAACAAGGATACCTTTAAGAGATGTTAATGCCTGAATACAACTGGAAGCCCACTGGGAACACAGCTCAGGTTTGCAGACACCCAGAAAATGCCAATGCAAAAAGCGCTCCAACTCTCCTATCCCTGCTGTTAGTGAGGGTGCAAGGGGAAAAAAGGACTTTTAGGGCATGACAAGGAAAAGTGTTCTTGCAAGCAGGTTGTGCAATCCAGAGCCTCAATTGCTGTATTCAAACAGGTTTTCTTCAGGGAAATAAGAACTAACACTAACTCTTTCTGAGGCTGGAGATCTCCAAGCCAAAGCTAGCCAGAAGGCAGAGATGATCAGACGAACAAAAAGGATTTGGTAAGCCATTTGCCATCAAGAGGACATCTTCAGAGAGAAGGGAAAGACGGCCAAGCAGCTTCAGCGCTCCATCCTTGTATAGCCTGCGACCTGACAAAGAAAATGCGAAGACACATAAGCCAGAGACTGGCACTGTAGGTTAACTCTATACACTCACAGAGGGACGCTCATTAATCATTTCCTATTCTTTCCCTGATGAATGAAGTCAGCCTGCACAAACACCACATGCTCCTTTGGGCCTAGATGTGAAAGCAGTGAGCATTCTACAATACGGTTCATGGTTTTATACACTTGCAGGCATAGGAAGCAAGAATACCCTAAATTCACCATGTAGTTGCTTACATGAGAAGTTCCTTTAGTAGTATAGTATAATAGTAGTATAATAGTACTGTGCCCTAGCAATAGCTTCAGATTCTTCGCCGAGGAGGAATTAATCTCTTCATTCTTAACCTGTTCCCCAAAATTGATTCTGACATGACCCAAATCAGCTCCAAGAGAGTTCCTGGATGCATTTACATGCAGTCGTTCATCAACAGTACTCCTGTTTCAGGTAGCAGAGAGGAGGTGCCATTGTAAGGGAACCAGAGTCACCTCCTTCCAAGAACAGCATGTGGTCTCAGACAGACCAGAAGTCCAAGCCTTGAACTCAGCACCCAGCACTTCCTGCTACCAGGAGCACAGGTAAGGTACTTATACAGAAGAAAAGAATCCCTTCTGTTCTGGCTTCTTCTAAAGTTTACATTAACCGAAGCAGCCTCATTTTTTTTCACAGCAAAGATAAACAATATCTTCTTATGGTACTTGAGCAAATGTTGCTTCCACCTTGTGTATTATTTCTGTCAAAGACACACCCTGTAGATCCACCCATTTAATGAAATGCACTGCTCATCTGGCCTGCCTCACAGTCCTCTTCCAATGTCACAGGGATAAGCCCTGCACAGCCACACTCACCTGCCTTGTTCTCCACAGGCTCTGCTGAGTAGAAAATGTAATCAACAGTGGCTCCAAGCCCCATGGGCATCGTTGTGACCTCTGGGCGTCCCCTGTGTGGCAGGAAGTGGCTGTAGACAGAGGTCAGGTTGAGGCCATGCTGGATAACACCTGAACACCTGCACACAAACAGTCACTGTTTACGAAGGAAGGAAAGTGCATTATGCCTTTTTGGTACTGCAGTCACAGCTGAATGTTCCCTTGCTGATGCAACTGTCTAAACTATTCCTACTTTGTGAGCACATAAAATCTTTCAAAACTATTCACTCCACTTACACCAAAGCAAGACAGACTGTGAACTTCCTTTGTCTTCAATACCCAGTCCTGTCCTTCAATACCCAGTCTACGCCCTTCATTCTCAATCTCACTAACACAATGCTGACAGAACAGTGCCCAGCTGCTGGGACAATCCTGGGTGGATCTAGCTCTTCCTTCTTTCACTCTCACATTTATTTCAGTCTTTACTTCAGCTATATTTTCAGTGCTCAGGAAAACAAGACTGAGTTTGAAGACTGGGGCCATTGAAGGTGCACCAAGTTACCTTGGGATGCATGGCTGGGGATCAAGGTCTTTCACCAAGGAGGCAGGCTTGGGCCAGTGAGCAGGGCGGTCTGCAAAGGAGCAAAGAGATTCCAGCCAGACCTACACAGATCCCAGAACAGGCTGCTCATCCCAAGTCTGAGAAGCTTCTCCTGAAACCAAATTAATATTTTTGCCCAAGAAGAGCAGATAGCTTCCAGTCACAAGCATCTTAAAGGAAAATATCCAAAGGAGACACCAGCTGTAAACAGGAACATCCTTAGAGCAGATCAGTGCAAACAACTGAGAAGTCATATTCTGTTGTGTTGAGGACATGTCCTTAAAGCATTTAATATTATCAAAGTTCAGGGTATTTCAACATTTGCTCTCAAAGAAAGTTTGCTTGTCTTGGCCTACAGTTTATTCAAAGGGTGTCTAGAAAGGCAGAACGGAAATGGAGAAAGCAGAACCAGCTATGCCACAAGGCCCAGAGGTGCAGCAATGTCTACTGGGTACCAGCTTCCAGAGACATCTATATTGTGGCCATTGTGTATCATTAGTCTTCAGGTTGTTCTCCACCACCAAAATCTTGAAGCAGAAAAAAGAAATAGACATGTGTGTTTCAGCTTAAAAGAAGCATGTAAGAAACAGCCTCAAAAAGAAGCTGAATCTCAGTGCATCTCAAGGAACACAGTCAGTGTGTATGGAGGAGGTAAGACTGTACTTCTCTGAGCTCTCACGGAATCTAATCACAGTCACAGAAGGCACCCTTCTGTCTTTCCCTTTCCTCACCAGGCACTACCTCCACCTCATGTTTTCCTCGAAATCATAGAATCATACAATTATAGAATGGCCTGGGTTGGAAGGGACCTTAAAGATCATCTAGTTCCAACCCCCCATCCCATGGGCAAGGATGTCACCCACTATATCAGGTTGCCCACAGCCCCACAGAACCTGGCCTTGAACACTTTCCAGGGATGGGCCGTCCGTAACTTCTCCGTGCAACCTGGCCCAATGCCTTACCACCCTCTGTCTAAAGAATTTTAGGAAGTTTAAACCTTTTCGCCTTGTCCTATCACTATATGCCTGTGTGAACAGTCACTCTCCCTCTTTTTTTATAAACCCCCTTTAAGTACTGGAAGGCCTCAGTGGGGCCTTCTCTTCTCTAGTCCCAACTTTCTCTGTTTTCCTCAGAGAAGAGGAGCTCCATTGAGCTAGGAGAGTAACAAGCTGAAAAGTCTCCCATTAATACCTGGTTTAGCATCTGTCACACCTTCCAAGAGCACCAGCTGCGGCGGTCGTTCACAAGCAACATCGCAAAAGCGGAACTGGAGCAGGAAGTCACGGCTGTATTGACGTCTCCCTGCAAAGAAAAGTACAAGTTAAAAGAAGAAAGTAACTGCAGCAAAGTCACATCTCCAGGGAGCACCTACATATATTTTAGACCTTTGGGCCTCTTAGACCTCTTTTATTTGAGAGAGGCTTTTGTGCCCAAGCACTCTGATACCATGAGAATAGAAATCACCTAATAACCTAAATGCAGATCAGAACAGATGTGTAAAAGTAGAAGAACAGAGCACAGCTATTGCTATTCCTTTACAAATGCAACAGTCATGGTCAGCACAAATTAAGAATGTCCTCTCTCAGACACCACAAGTTCAAGTGACCTTCAAGCAGATCAGTTAGTGTGCAACTTAAGGAAATGGCTGCTGAAAAAGAAAAAACATTTCTGGACATCAGGTTGAATACAAGTTCTGCCTTCAAGATTTTAACAAAAGCTATTTTGTGTGGGCTCCATTTTTTTAATCTGCTCTACAGATGCAGAGAACAGACGTGATTGTAACTCAGTCTTAGGAACGATTTCCCAACAGTGGTTTGCAAATACTATCCAAACCCACACCTCAAATATCTGCAGATGGAAGCTGTGCCTGCTGAACAGAGTTTACAACTGCACAAAAGTGTAAGTCTGGCAACATGAAAGAAATACATAGAGCAATTGTTACTAGTAGAGGAACGTTCAGCTCCTGACTAGAGAAAGAAAGTGGCAGAAATGAAGCTACAGCAATAGATTCTGGAAAAATTATATTTAATTCATATACCAAGTCAGAGAGGATCTTTGTTGAGTGCCTCATTCAACACATGCCCAAGCTACTCAGAGAGACAGCAAGGCCCACAGACTGCCCTTCCTCAGCAAATTCATGTTGCCAGTGCATACTGGAGCTCACCTAGTTTCTTTGGTTGGCACAGGGTGGCATACTGGCATTTGTCTGTTACACCCAGAGAGCTCGGCCACAGTGGGGCCAGCAGTTTCCGTGAATACAACTGTTGGGAAAAGTCTTCCTGACCAGACACCTGCAAGAAGGCCAGAAAAAGGGAACAACCATCAGTGACACAGAACAGAACTTTTGCAAGCTATAGACAATGTACATATACACACTTGCCAAGACCAAGACAGGAGAATGCCCTCAGTAGAAGGTACGAACTAAGCTATTCAGAATGTGGTGCCGGTTTAATAAACCTTCAGCTGCAGAGGATGGATACAATTAGCTAAATGTCATCTGACAAGATACCTTGCAGGCATCTTACTGAACTGATGACTTAACTTGAAAGCCAACAATGTATTTGATCACAGACACACAGTAAGAGGTAATTACTCTAGCATAGGTGCCCACTTCAAACTTTTCAGAACAAATATCCACCTAAAATTTCAGTAACTCTTGGTGGAGTTGCACTCCCCTACACTTCCAGTCACCCAGGCACAAAAACTCCACAGGAAAGGAAAAAATTGAAAATAAGTGGTCTATTATCACAAGTGTGTCTCAATAGAAACCAAACAAGCAGTGGTGGAAACAACAGGCACACACTTGTCTGCTTCTTTTCCCTGCAGTGCTGAAGACATTGCTGAAGACTGCTGAATAACTTAATTCAGTATTAAAACTATTTCCTCACAAGAGAAAGAATGCAGCCATGCATTTCTCTAGCAGCATGCAATGAAGAGCTATTAAATTCCAGTTCTGGCTGGCAACTACCTTCCAGGCTGGCATCCCATGGTAGGAAAGTTCACCATTCCGTATGAATTTGTAGAGTGGAGAATCAGGTACAGAGTTCAGGTCTCCACACAAGATGACAGGATAGTAGCTGCCTTCAGTAGTTCTTGCAATTTTGTCAATCTCTGCTAGGAGCAAGGCCACCTGGGCCAGTTTGATATCTCCTCGACGGGGATTGAACAACACATGAGTGTTGGCCACACACAAAGGACTGACTGCCTTTAGACCTAGGCTCTCTGGGAGCACAGGCTGTAGCAGCAGCACCAAGCCCACATTATCCCGATTGAGGACGTCCAGGCCAGGCCGGAAGTATTCTACGGGGCTGAGGCTGATCAGCTGGAACCTGCTGTGCTTATAGCACACTGCACATCCATCTGTCTTCGTCCCGGTTCTCCGTTTATAGAAGCATGCAAAGCCTGAAAAGAAACCATCACCTATAAAAAGGTTTATCCTGTCACTGCCTCAGGCTTCCCCCATCAGCTGGGAGTTCAGGCACTCTGTGTAGAAAAGGTTCCTACTGCATTTGGGTACAGCAATATACCCAGTTCTGTTCCAATAATCACCCTTTATTATTAATCATTGGGGCTATTTTCTCTCTCCTTGTCCTTCTAGGGCCCTCTGTTTTGTTACTCTGATCTTTCAACTCAGTGACATAAATTGCAAAAGAAAGGATAAAGGTCTAAGCACACAGTTCAGAAGTAGGGCCAGAGCCATCTGGCAAACAGGAAGAGGTCTCTTGAAACTGAGTGCTTTGAAGATGTTAAGCACTGCTTGGCCAGTCCCATGAGCTGGATGTACAGAACCACAAAAGCAGGACATACCCATCTCCTTGAACGTTGGTTCCAGTTGCTCCCAGTAATGGTTTTCTTGCACCTCCTGGAGACACAGAACCTGGCAGGAAGGCAGAGACCTCACTCACTCCACAAGTATTTGCTAGTTACCTTGTTTTAAGGAAGAAAGTGGAAAAGTACACTCACATACCAACCCTCCAACCAGAAATGTCATCACTGCAACTCTGGCCCGTACTTTCCAGATGAAGAGCAATAACTTTCTGGGTCACATTAGCATATCATTCAGTTTTCCAGTGATGAGGCAAAAGATCCTTCATCCCACAAAGATAACTCAAAGAATAGAGAAATTCATGGAGTCCGCTTCTATGCAGGCTTCCCCTCCTGTGCTCCCTGAGAAAACTGGTCCTTCTTCCTCTACTTCTGCTGCTTATAGAAGTTAAGCCCTGCTATCAAAGTATGACTAGTTTCTACCATCAAAGCAAGACAGACACCAAAAAAACAGCCTGTGAAAGTCGTCAAACACTCTCAGAGCAATCAGTGTTCAGTTACCAAGCTGGTAGTACCTTCCTAGGACTACCCCCGATTTTTTTCTTTTCTTAATACTGTTAGATCAAACAAGGAATTCAGATTCTGGTGACACTGATGGAGGGAGGGCTCAGTCATACTCACATCAGGATCCCAGTGCTGGATCTCCTGCAAAAGGTTTGGAAGGCGGTAGTTCCAGTTCAGGATGTCTGGATGACAGTGTACATAGAGATCAAGGCCCTGCTCCACCAGGTCCTGGGCAAGGATGTTATAAGACATGACTCGAAATTCAAAGAGAGAAGTGTTTTTTGAGATCTGCTCTAGGACACAGGGCTGGACAGAAAGATCCTCCCAGTCTCTCCATAATATCTCTATATGCAGGAGACAAAAAGCAAAGTTACAGCTACACTGGGTACCTTGCTGATACTTTGGTTCCCCTGGGGCCCAGAAAATAGCCATTCTCATTCCCTAAGCTAGGGCACTCTAACCTCTGAGCAAACCCTCACCCACTCCAGTTTTCAGATGCTCTTTCTGGATACCTTCAGTTAGTTGTCTATGGGGATGGCATAACATATGACCACAGTAAAGCATGCTGAAACACCAGACCCATTTTTCAGTGCTTTTTAGATTATAAAGCCAGCATTTGAGAACACTGAGGAACATATACTGATATTCAGACCAGACAGCCTAACAGCACAGAAACCACTAGCTGTGATCAGCCCCACCTCAGCAAATCTCACTTTACAGTTTCACTAGCAGGTATTGTCAATTCTTCAGGGACAATCAGTGTCTTACTGACAGCAAGCCCAGACACAATAACCTGATCACATACTACAAATGCCAATCTCAAACTAAACATTAGACTCAGAGCCATTACTGACCATGGTAGGGCACCTCTGTTGGGACAGGATAAAATGGCACCGCATCCTGAATGGGCTGGGCTGGGGGCACTGGTGGTGCTGTCTGTGCATCACATGCTAAACTCCAGGCCAACACAGCTGGGTCATCATTCAGCACTTCCACATTAATATCAGCAGAGCCAACTGTCTGGTGGTCTGTCTGTGGCACCTCGTCTGCCCAAGGGACACTGCCCGCTGCAGTCACTGTTTCCTCTGCTGGTAATCTTGTCAGTTCAGCCACTGCATGATCTTGCAGTTCTGAAGAAGCCAAGGTGTTTAGCTCTGAGAGCTGCTGATCAGCACACCAGGTGACTTCCGGAGATGTATTCAGGTCACTGAGGCTAGTCATCAATAGCTCTGAACTTTCTAGCCAGTCGCTGGTGACTGTAACTGATACTTCCCTCACTGCTGGAACACTTTCACTGGCTGGCAAATTCCCTGCTCCCTCCTCCAGCCACTGCTGGAGAAGGGCTTCTTGCTCTTCTGGCACCAGTCTTCCTCCGGTTGCAGCAAAGACACCTTCTATCTGGGTGGGGGGGCTCTTCTCCAGAAGCACATTCTTTCGACAGGTAAAGAAAGCATCTGTCATTTAAAAACAAAATCAAAATAAGACAGCCGGAAATGCTTTCTCACTCATTCCTTTCTTATTCCAATGCATCTTCTGTAACTGCGCAATACAACCATTCAGTATAGCAACCCAAATTACTTCTCTGAGAAAAAACAGTTACAGTCTGAATAATGTCCTGTGCCTCCTCCAGAATGCTAAGCCACAGTCCAAGCCCAGTCACACTAGTCAAAGTCACTGAAACTGCACACAATACCAATGGCTTTATCAAATCTAGGGAATAAAATTCTAACTCATACAGCACCACAGTCAGCCAAGCTGAAAGGCCTTGTGGAAACTATCGGCTCTCAGCAATATACGTAAAGGCACAGTTTGTAAAAGTCAGCTGATCAGGGCTGGGCTAAGAAGCCAAGGTCTTATATATCACCACTTGGAGCAAGTTTCTTTCCAGGGACTGAGTACGAAATAGCAGTTAGTTAAGAGAATAAAACATATCACAAGAAGGTGTTGTAGAAGAAAAACCATTCTGTTATTAAGAGATGAAAAATGAAGACACAGAGGGAGCAACATACGTCTGATTAGAGAGAATATAGGCACAGAAGTCCTGGTAAGAATTACAGATCATCTGATGACTGACATGTGGCAAAAAAATAAAACCACTTTAAACTGCTTTTAATGTAACACTTGAATATACTAATATTTGTGCAGTAGAGCAGAAAAAGACAGGGACTCCTTTCACTTGCATCTATACAAGAGATGGCATTTACGTTTTGCTATGAATTCTGCACAGATGCTAGTCCCTACTGTTGACCAGCAATTTCTGATGATTACAAATCCCTTTTTTTCTCTGCATCTGTCAGTCAGCCACAGCAGTAACACACGGGAGTCAGCAACATCCATGTATAGTTTTACTATACCTTTTGTGTCAACGTCTTCTGTATGTCAGAAACAGAGCTTTAAGAACCCTCTCCTTCTCTGTCAGTTTGTAATTAAGTTTATGAATGTCAGAAACACCAATGCACCAAGGTAACGTTTCCACACACCAGTAGCCAGGCACTGTTAGTGCCTACAAGAGCCTGTTATTACACAATAGGAGCTGAATTTGAGAGGAGTCAGCTAGCTGTTCACCATGAGCACAGACAGTGTGCCAGTCCCGACATTGCTACAGGCCCGGGGACAGGTTCAGGCTGGAGGGTGGCTTTAATCGGCACAGTGACCAGGGACTGTGAAGCAGCAGCAGGATCTAGGAAACTAAGTGAAACAGCGATGCACACAAAACAAAAGTCCATCCACGAAGTCACCCCGCAGGTCCTTGGGGGATCACAGATCTCTGAGCAGCCCATCTCCAAAGATGCCCCCAGGCCTGGAGAGCAGGTTCGGGGCAGGACCTGGAGCCCTGAGCAGAGCGCAGTCTGCCTCTGCAGCACAACAGCTGGTCCCTCCCAAGACGCAGCTCCCCGCGCTACCCGGGGCCAGCAGCCCCGGCCCGGCCCAGCAGCCCCGAGCCTCACCTGCCCAGGGTCAGAGCCTCGGGGAGCTCCGGGGCAGCCGGACGACCGCCGTGCCGCACCCCCTCAGGCCGGGGCGGGGGGCGGCGAGGGATATCCCCGCCCCTACGGGCCACCCCCGCCAGCTCCCCCTGCCCCCACCGCCGCCCGCCCGGGGCCGGGTTACCTCGGAGGGCCTGGAGAAGCCGCGCCGCCGGCAGCAGCACATAGCAGAGCACGGTGCCGATCATGCCGCTC
>VZTX01012928.1:253-126435 GCA_013400915.1 Pardalotus punctatus | reverse complement strand
GACCGCCGGCTCCCGGGAGGCCGCGGCCCGTGGTGTGACGGCCCCGGCCGGGGTGGGGCCGTGCCTGCCTCGCTGTGGGGCAGGAGCGCGGCCGGGCCCCGGGCCTGCGTATGGCTCGGGCAACCGTGCTGTACCCGAGGGGGGTCGGACGGTGGTGACCTTGGGCTGCGTGACGGCTGCTTTGTGGCCCTCCCCCCCTCCGAAATTCGTGGTTTCAAACAAAAATTTTCACTTGTCCAGAAATCCAAACAGGACAATTTCCATGATTTTTTCCCCCCTGGGAAGCCACCATTTGCTCCAAATGAGTTAATAGTTACACAGGCTTTTCGAACACCGTTGATGATAGCCAAGGTTTTGCGCAGCACAACGTCTATGCAGCAGGGTCAATGGGGTTTGGGAGATAGCGCAGCAGCAGAGGTCATCAGATGTGTGCAACCACTCCTCAGCTGGCTGTGAGTACCCTGGCATTTGCAAGTTGAGATCCATCACATGTTGAAACTAGACTGTTGCATATGAAAGGCGAAGTCCTGGTTGAAATCCAGGATTTTCAATGTTTTCTTCATGCCACAATTAAATGTTTTCAGCATCTAAAGCCAAACAGATGAGCTGAGCACACTACAGCTTTTTACACCAAATACACATTTCTAACATGCAATCTTAGTAGCCCTCTTCCAAACTCTAGGATGGGTATCTGAAATGAAGTCAAGATTCATGTTATCCCTGCCTTTTGCACTGATGAGTGCTGTCAAACTGTCCCCTTGATGGTGACCAACTGCTGTCTCATGGGCTATAATTAAATTAAACATTTGGTGATGTGCGGAAAATCATGCTGTGAGAAGCCAGTGTCCACAAAAGAGACAGAGGAGCCCTGCAACTTTATTCAAGGGAGAGAGTCCACTAGGCCATACCCCCATGGGGTATCTCTCAAGTTTTTGGACACTGCAACGTCCCTTTATTCTAAATTCCCGACCGCATGTTGCCCTCTTCCTTTCCTCATTAGCTGAAGTACTAGGAAGGTACGGACTTCCCAAACTGCCTACTACATATTGTCCTAAAATTTAGAAGTTCAAATTGTCTGGGTTCTGAAACAACGCAGCTTGATGTTCCTGAAGGTATTAAGACTCATATCTGAGACATTAACACCCATTTCTCCTAAAATCCCCACAGGCATTCTTCCAGAACCTGATTGGTTCTTTCAGATTGAGTCATTTGTGAAGACTTTAAGACCGTTTCTCCTATCAGTGATTACCACAATGAGTGTCCATGGCTAGGATCTGAGATGATGTTATAATGTATATAAATAATAATCCTACCAAGTCTCTTTTTCAAATCCCTGGTTATAAAACACCACAGACCATAGAAGCAGGGACTTGTCTCAAATCCCACAGATGTCTCTGGCAAAGCACTGGACTGTGGTCTCCCATCTCCTGTTGCACTAACCAATCCATCATTGGTTTCTAGTTCAGAGAATGGAGGGTGCTTTCCAGAGAAAGGATCTGCAATGTTAGAGACTCATGACTGGGTCATTTAAAACCAGCCTGTTCCTTAAAAGGAAAGATCTAAGAAAAGATCTTCAGACTCAACACACATCAGAATAACCAGACTGAAATCAGAGAAGAAAGTTAGCTGGTGCTACAAACAAGCAAGCAACTGTGGCCAAATAACCACAGTTCTTTGGCCTACACTTACAAACTTTGGCAATAAAATCAAAGCTGACAATGGTCTTCCACTTCAGGGTCACACCTTCCACTGGATTTTGTGGCATTTTGTTCTTTATCCAAATATAACCATTCCACAGTCTCTAATGACAGGACTACTTGAGAGGCCTATGTAGAACCTAAGGGAATAAAGCCACTAAAATTATGCTATTCTTGGGGAAATGGAAATATTTCCAAGTGTATGAATTAGTTCCGCTCAACCTTTATTAGAAAGCCTCTTCTGTTACAGTTTTGGTTTTAGCACCTTAGGAAAAGTCACAAAGTCCTCAGTAAAAAAATATGCAAAATAATAAGCACTGAACCACTTTTGGCACCAACAATAGTTTGTGGGATGAGTGAATACTTGATTCAAGGCCCCATTAAGTGCTGACATGTTTTCAAGCCACACTTTTACTGACCATACTGGAACTTTGGCAGTAGGGAAGTCTGAATCTGTTCCAGACTAAAAAGGTGAATACATTCCTATCCTCATTTAGGACTGTAACTCCCATAGTCTGACTTTATCATGAAATTGTACAAACCGGAATATGAACTTAAAGGAGACAAGAACTCTTAGCATCAGCCTGGCATGACACTTAGATACATCCTGGGGGGGGGGGGGNGGTGGGCAGGGTGGGGGAATGTTTCCACACCCAAAACCACAGCTGTTCTCAGTTATTGTGAGCTGACTGGATCTCAAAGCGATGAGGTTTCCACCACTGAATGTCACCCTTAGGAGTCAGAAGGTACAGCTGAGGTCACATAAGGGTGATGGTGGCAGCACAGGGCAACCACAGACTCTGCAGGGATTTCTCATGACACCGGGACAGCCCCTGCAAGCAAGAAATAGGATTTGCCTGTTTATAAGCAGTATAAATCAAGAACCCAGGTCTCACAAGTGGCACCATTCCTCCTGGAGATGTTTTAATTGACACCAAGCAGCTGTGCTTTTAGTGTGTAGGTATGAGAAACTTAGAGGGTCCAGGAAGTGGCTGCGAACTCCTCATTTACAAAAGAGAAAAAGCAAATGAACCTGCAACTCACTGGTGGTGACACAGAGAATGAGTCTGAAAAGGATGCAGGTTTACCTACCAGTAAACTCACTCCAGAAACTGCCAGAAATGGACAAAGAAAAAGCAGCAGCAGCTAAGAGGGACTGTGGTTGCAACAGACTGATCACCAGTTGGGAAAGCTTCTCTCCCTAGGCCAGGCAGCAGTGAGGAGAAGGGTGGTGAACAGGGATCCAGGGTACCAGTGGCCACAGGTGGGAGCTGCCATCTGGGAGCAGCTTGGAAAAAACAAAATTAATCATTAGAGGACTTGCCAGTACCAGCTTCCAGGACACTCCACCCAGCTGCCCATAAGAGATGTCAGAGCTCAGCATCTTTTGAGACCTGATCCTGTTTGAGCTCTTCATTGCCCAGAAGGATAGGCAGGGCGTGGGGGCAGTAGGGTTTTCTGAACCTGCTGCTCTCAGGCTGGGCTTGTACACAGCAGGGTCAGGTGCCAGGGCTGCGCGATGCTCTTTGGCCTGACTTCCTAGCTTAGTGTAACAGTTCCTTTCAAAGTTCTAAACTTCCTTTGGTCTTTCATTTAGTCATTACAAGTTAATTTCTTATTTTCCTTTATTGTTATATATGCAATTATTTATTAAATAATGCAATTTCCGTAAGGCTGGACATATGTGGACATATGTGGGACATAATGGACATATGTGGGACAACTTCTCTAGGCTTGTTTTTCTATATTTAAGTAGCACATAAAGCAATTAATGAAGTGTAGGAATCACTTCTGAATCTACCTCAGAAGGCTCAGTTCACACACTGTGGGGCTGACTAATGTACTGGGCACATGACTTGTCTCATGAGTTCTTTACATGAGATTTAGACCTATTTTTACCCTTCCTTTTGTCTTTCTCACACTAGAGTAATGCAAGTAAACCCATCATTTGACAAATAAAATCTGGCAGAAGGAAAGGGTCTAAATAAAGGAGATGCAGCTGCAGGGCTGGTTGAAATGTGGTGATATGGGGTGCCAGCTGGCCAGTCTTTCCCCCACATAGATCTGAATGAACAGCAAAACTGTTCCACATCACACATCAATGCTAGGTGACACCCAGGAAGGGTACAAAATAGCAGGTTAATAGCCTGGAGCCCTAAAGGGAAATAGAGAGTAAGGAAAGAAGGCAGTAAAAGCAATGACAGGGAATGAAAAGGAAGATTCAGAGTAGAAAAAAAATCTATATTATGCTGTTAGCCAGAAATTATTTTGGCAAAATAACAATCCATTATTTTTTAATCATTTAGTCCCATTAAAAGGGAATTTTTCAAATTCTCTTTCTCTATAACTATAAAATAAATTATTAATTGTGGGCAAGAGAAGCTGTATCACTTCCAGTGAGTCTACTTACACTCAGTCCCAATATACAGTAGCATTCAAATGCTTTTTCTTCTGCCATACAGGAAGAGTATACTGCAAAGCATTCCCAGTCTGATCACAAAGTCAGCCCCTGTGCCTGGGGAATTGTGAGTCAGTTCAAGAGAGGTAGGAGCAGCTGGTATGGGTTTGGGTTGCATGTTTGTGGGGAAATGGGATGAAGATTAAAAAATTGCTTTGCCTGGTGGGCTCAGAAATTGAGAAAGGGGAGAAAGGCAGCTTGTGAAGGAACAAGAACCTAACGTGGGAGAACCATGAGTTCCCCCGCACATGGCCTGAAGAACTTGAGGAGAGCTTTGTCCATCACTGCCAAGCCCCACAATGAGCCTATCCCTGCACTGGGGCCAGCACCACATGCATACAGTGCACACGGGGTGCTGGGTGGGAAGCAGGGATGCAGAAGGAGTACATCCACAGCATGTTGAAGAAAGGCTTCAGTGAGAAGAATGGAAGATCTGTCACATCCACGGAGTCACATCTCTGCTGTTCTTGAATTGACAAATTGAATCTCTTTCATGGCAGACAAGAATGAAGAAATGTCCAGATGAGTGAGTCTCAGGAGTCTGTGTCACGGGCTGATGCCTCAACAGAGAAGGCAACACAAGCTCCCAACACTGACCTAGGGGTTGAAACTGAATGTTTTCTGATCATCTGCCCTCACTAGACTTTCCTTACAGTCAGAGCTGTACCTACCAACTGGTATGTATCCAAAAAGGAGACCAAGGACATGATCTTGCCAGAATTCTGACAGCCACATGTAATCTGGCTGTTGATCAAGGTGGGGAAGGCCGGTGGGGATGTGAATTTCCCTTTAAGAGTTCTCCCTTTGATGTCAAGCATCTTTCTTCCACTGCTTTCTACACACCAGGGTTATTACTTTGTTCCTTATTGTCTCCTCTAGTAGATAACAGAGAAGGAGAAGGAACTAGCTGAAACCAGGGATGGGACTGCAGCCCTGTTTGTGCACTCCTGACGAAACACTGCATAGCACTTGTGGTCTGCACATCATGGCTTTGACACAACTGTCCTAGTCTTTTCTGGTGGCTCTCCTCTTATTTTCCTCCTCATGAAGTCAGTCATCTGGCTACACAAGTCTTGCACTCATTTTTGTAACAGTAGGATTTATCTGTAATTTAGGAAGAGAACTTTCTAACTTGTTTTAAGTGGATGGAAAATAAAAAAACATAAGAACACAAGAACAAAGACTGTTTTGTTAGATGCTTCAAACTGAACTGGAAAATAGCATTGTTGAGAAGGGAATTTGTCTTGAGGTTAGACCACTGAATGCATATAACAACATGGAGAAACATGAGCTCTAAGTATGGAGTTTGATGAAGGAATTCCAAATGACAGGTTTTTGTGGAAATACAGCCTACAGCTGCACTGATATGTCTCACTGAAGCTGTGTCAACAACATCCAATGGCCAAGGTGAGAATGCTGGGATTGTTTCTGCTGGTTGTAAGCCAGAACGTTCTGAGCTACCCTACCTCTGCTGGCAGTATGAGCTGCATGCTTCCATTAAGACTTTTTTTTAAATATGACAATGTTTTTGCCTGATGTCAAAAGTTCTCAGTTATACCAAAAAAGGTTCAGTCACATTGCAGACTGGTGAGAAGCTGCAGCAAGTCCCTGGATGTCAAACAGATGAGCAAGGAGGATACATTAATTCCTGGAAGTCTGGGATAAAGGGATGGGGAGAACCAAGAGATGATAATGCATAAGGAGTAAAACTGTACTGTTGTTCCATAGTGCTACTTAATTTTATTAAGTAGCTTAACTTATTTAATAGAGGAAGGAGGACACAATGCACCACTCATCAATATACTTTTTCTCTGTAGATCCTGAGGCCTTTGTAGACATTATGGGCACAGAGCTATACTTGGAAGCATGCAGGCCGATGGAAGTGGTGCCTGTCTCACACTTAATTCAAAATTTGGCGAAGCTTTATATAAATCTGAACTGCCATGGTCTAGGACCTAAAGGTGTCGAAGACTTTGTTAGTGCTCTGGTGGTGAGTAGCCAGTAACAGTGGGGCCACTGTTCTCAAGAACAATAGGAATTTTAAGCCTCTCTCAGGCCTGGAAGTCATCAATGAGTACGCAGTGTGGGAGCAAAAAACATAGGAACTCTGAGCATCCCTAATGTTTCTCACCCTCTGCACATGAAAGTTTTGTGTGGCAACTGATATCCTTTCATGGAATAACCCCCAAAAGCAACTGATGCTGTTCTATGGGACACAAGCCCTCAGTGCTCATAACCCCTACAGGGCCACAGATAGGGCTGGAGGGACTGGTATCCCACTCTGGGTTCTGCATAGGAAAGTGCTATGCTCACCAATGGACAGGGCCAAGATGCCTGGATTGAAGCTGGGACTTGAACCTGGGTCTCCAGGCTGGCACAAAGCAACAGAAAGTCCTATCAACTCAAAAACCATCCAGGAAACCATCTCTTTTGTATGCGAGTTTCCACTGCCATGGCTCTGTCACATTCCATGATCATGGAATGTAATCAAGACCTCTCCTGCTCAAGTCCTGCAATGCTTCCTGAAGTTTGGAGAAAGTGTCCAGTGTCTGAACATTGAACTAAGGAAACTATCCTCCTTGTTAATTTTGCAGTAATTTTTTGTATGTCTCTGCTTACCTTCCTGCCTTCCCAGTCCAATGCAACCATTACACAATTTGAGTTGGAAGATAACTGCATTTTGGTAGAAGGAACCATATGCATAGCAGAGATGTTGTGAGAGAATTAATCTCTTCAAGAACTGGTACCTGATCTGACATAGTTTGTAGTCAAAATTATTGTTCATCAAGTTGAATCTTCTGGAAGAAAACCAATTTTAACCAAATAACTGTTGTTCCCAGGCAAAAATATTCACATTCTGAAAGTCAAAATATTTTATGCTGCACTACTTTTAAAATGTACAAGCTTCTGAAAAGCAGAAGTGCACACATCGTGGCAGTCTGGTGAGTCTGGAACTGTTTCTTCATTAGCAGATGTGACAGTAATTATCATAACTAAGTCATTCCAGTTTATGCTTAGCCAACAGAAAAAATGTTTTGGTCAGGAAATTTCAACTTCCAATATGACATGGAGAAACTCTTCTAAATAAATTAAGGGAATAATGCAAAACTTTCAGATATGAACTGGTGGAAATGTTACTTCTATTTGAAACTGGGGTATACAAAATGTATTTTGTAGGCCATGGGATCTATGTTACACTGAAAGAAAAGATTCTTGGCCAAATGCCTCTTGGTTCACTGAAGACAAAGATCTGTGTGAAACTGATGACTCTAGGGCTTAATTTGTGTTAGGAAGGATACAGGGTTAAATATATCTATAACCTACACATTAATTACTGTCAGGCTAACATTTCTTTTATTGCTCATCTTGCATTATTCCTTTGGTATCTTGGGTAGTAAGAAGACAGTAAAACCAATAGTTTCATTGCACTCATCCTTCTAATACTCCCTTCTTCTCTCCCAAAGCATCTCTAATAAGCACCTAGACACATCAGGAGCTAAAGCATTGCCACTTCGCTTTTGGATTATGTGTCCTACCTCCATGCTCTTCAGGTTCTGGGGGGCTGTATGCACACAAAGACTGATGGCAGTAGAAGTGAAATAACATGTGTTCCATTCCAGTCTCACTCTGAGAATATTACTCAGACTATGGGCAAAATCAATCTCTCAGCTATGACTCTGATGGCAACCCAGAGAAACAGTGGAAATCTAGATTTAAAGTGAAGTGATTAAATATTTGGCCTGTTCAATTTCCAGCATCTCTGAAAACCAGTCCCTCAAGAGAAACTTAGTTAATTGCTGGAGCATCTCCCACATCTTTGCGTAAATCCACTCCATGGAGCAAAGTAGAATAGTGACTAACTTCCCTATTGGGTCTAGCTGAGATGGAGTTAATTTTTCCCATAGCAGCCCTCATAGTGCTGTGGTTTGTATTGGTTGCTAGTAAGGGTTGATAAACACAGCAGAGTTTTGGCTCCCAAAGCATCAAGCACTGTCTCTCCAACATCCCCCTTCACCATTAGGCTGGTCGTGGGCAAGATCCTGGGAGGGAACATAGCCAGGACAGCTGATGCAACCTGACCAAAGGGATATTCCATACCATACAACATCTCCTCAGGAATAAAAGCTAGGAGAAAGGCAGGGGGTAGAGGGATAGAGGGATGGGAAGTAGCGGCACATTTGTTATTACAATATTTGTCTTCTGGACCACTGTGTATACACCACTATACACCACTATGTGTACTGAAGCCTGGACTTTCTGAGAAGTGACTGGACATCATCTGCTGATGGGAAACAGAGAATAAATCTTTTCCTTTGCTTCAGTGTGTGACCTTTTCTTTTACCTTATTAAACTGCCTTTATCTTGACTCAAAAAGGCTTTTTCTATGTTATTTTCTCCTCCCTGTCCTGCTGAGGAGGGGAGTGACAGAGAGGCTTGGTGAGCACCTGGTGTACAGCCAAGGTCAACCCACCACAGCTTCTTAGAGCCAGATATGGACTGTGATGGACTGGAGGTTCTACTTAGAAGCACAGCTTTCTGCAGACCCCAGCACAGCACCAAAAGAGAGATCAGTGCATTGTTAACATACTTTTCTTCCCTGGGAAATAACTTTGGAGAGGAGACTGCACCATACTTTGCTGAGGCATTAAAAGTGAGTTACCTGAAATCCAAGGTCATTTGCAGCCCTCACTTGACATGATTTCACTTGGCAATGCCCAGGCATAATTCCTGGCATAATTCTGTTAAGTGCTTAGTGCAGAAATAAGAGAGGCTGAGAGGACACAGTGCTGGATGAACTGCATCAACATTTTTCAGGACAGCTGAGTGTGTCTGGTCAAGAAACACACATTCAGAACCATGTAATAGAACCCAACTTCATAAAATTTTGCAACTGTCCAGTAAAATAAGAGGCTTGACTTCTCTGGATAGTTCCTGTCTCAAAGCCTCTTAATCATTTGGTATCTTCAAGAGCTGCCCTGAAGTCAGGTCTTGATCTGATATCAGGAAGAGCTCTTGGTCAAGGGACAGTGGTGGGAGTGGAACAGGGACAGGAACAGAGTTGCAGGATGTGTTGCAGGCCAGACATGACATGTATGAGAGAAGTCTGCAAAACACAAAGTCCAGCACCCAGCATGGTTAACTTTCCAGTTAACCAGCCTGAAAAACAACAGAAAAACAGGGACAAGACAAAACCTGGTGGGACCTGACAGGATTCTGAAACAGATTAGGGGACTCTTTTCCTGGGCCTGACCTTGTGGGAGCAGGATTGGAACGCTCAGCAGTTCCAGCTGCAGCTTGGGCTCCGGCTGCAACTCCAGCTGTGGTCATTGTGGCTGCAGCTTGGGGTCCACATGGCTCAGCTGGGCTCCACTCCACATGGCCACTGATCTCTCCCTTTTTACTTTTTTTTCTTCCTTTTCTCAGAGCAGCGTCTCGGGTTCGCCAGCTGTGTCCTATAGCACCAAACCAGAAAAGCTGCAGCTCAGAGGAACAGGAAAGGGACTGCTGGTAGCAGAGAGGGGCTAACTCCACCAGGCTGGCCCTGAAACCTGCACACCCGAGCCCAAGCCCAGCAAAAGATGGTGACCTTTCCACCTCCAGCTCCAGTTTCCCATTGCTGAACCCACACCCCTGCCATGATGTGGGTGGTATGGAATTAAACAGTACTAGAAACTCCACCTTTTTTCTCTATGACCATGACAAAACCACAGCCTCTCAGGTGAGAGAGACAAAAGGCAGAGATTATGCACTGAGATAGGAACAACATAGTGGAAACATCGATGAGGTAAGAAAATTAACAGTAACAGCAACAATATTAATAACAAAATTATACAAAAAGAGGATGCTTTACATGCAAAAAATGCTCACCGACTGACTCGACATGGTATGACCCAGAGACAGGGAACGACAAACTCTCTAAACCCCTGCTTTTCCTGGAGCGCAAGTCACACCCACCTTCCTCTCAGAAGTGAGAGCCCTGTACTTCCAACCCTGCTGGTGACATGAGGTGGTGAGAATAACAACCTAGACATGTCCATGTGGGTCCAGGCTCTGCCCCCTTACACTACTGTGAAAAAATTAACTTTATCCTGACCAAAAACCAGGACACAGGAGTGTCACTGGGGAGCTGGATAATGTCAGCACAGTGAACATGTATTTCTTTCTCTAGCAAAAATGCCTCATGACTTGGTGGGTAGTACAAAAAGCAGGGCACGCAGATCCAGAGCTTCCTGGCTGGCCCACAAGCTCACCCTCACCACCACAGGTGACTCTAGCAACTGTGTATCACGTACGGGAATACACATGCACAGCATGGGAAACCACAGTAACAGAGCTGTCTGTCAAGAGTGGAGGAAGCTGAAAGAGAAGTCCCTCAGGGCACATAAGCAGAAAATTGCATTTTACTAAATATCACACGATCAGAACCATTGTTTGTTTTAAGCTTTTGATTGCAAAGTTCAGGAGCTACTCAGCTTTTCTTAAGTAGCCCGAACACTAATGGTTTTAGCCATTGTACAGTAAGCAGCAAGAGACCCAGACTAGGAAAGAATAAAATTAAGCAGCCTAGTCTGTCTGTTCAGACAAAGTGAGAACCCGAGTATGCTAGTAGTCCTTCAGAGGAAAAGCAAACAAAACAATTAATATTTCAGTAATCTCAGGTACTGTTACTACACTGTGAAAGACTTGTATGAATATCTGAATGCCCTTCTTCCCTTGGTGTGTTCAACACACCTGCTACCACAAGCAAGTGCTGTGAGCATCCAGTGTTCCTTGAGCATCTCAGTTCCTTGAGCCTTCTGCTTAATTAAATTCTTCCATCTCCTGGTTCAGTATTTCCACTGATATGTTATCTTTCTCTAATAAAAGTCTGTATCTTTAAAATATGGAACAATTAAAACTGAAGTGAGAGCAAGGCAACATGCCCCTGCCTTGAAAAAGCCTGCAGGCAACACAGAGATCAGTACTAAAACATTTGACCTTCCTAGTCTAGAAAAATGTCTCTCCAAAATTCAAGGTTTTACAGCTCTTCTCTCCTTCCATCTCACTTGAAGTAGGAACAGCAGAGATTATGGCAGAATCTGTTTATTTCTGTTGTGTTTCTTAAAGGAGTATTTTTAAGTCAGCTAAATTCACCATCTGCCTCCATCCAACCTTCCATACATGGAAAACTTGGATGAGAAAATCTCTCTGAGAATGTGGAGCATTCTGTTGGCAGCAAGTCCTATCCCTCCCAGTGTCACAGTAGACACAAATGAATTCACACATACCCTGCTCTAAGTAGAACTTACACCTTGAGGTGTGTGATGCATGTGAATTGGCATTGGCACATGTACAGCTGGGCACAGCTATCATTTGAAGCTGAATTCCTCTCCTCTGCTAATCAAACTTAAGCAGAGTGAGTCTTGGTATTTTAGATGTGGCAAGGAGAACACAGCCATTTTTCATAGTGAGAAAAACAGGCAGTGTCTATTAACATAAGAAATCTTCCTTCTCGCTACCTTCCTCCTTCAAAATATAAATGATTTGCTAAAAATTTATTCAAGCACAGGATAAACTGTCATTGCCACAACAGGGCCATGCCACAGCACTACCTAAAATAGGAGTATTATCAAGTCCTGGAAAAAGAAAGCCAAAACTGTCTTCTAGTAAGATAGGGATTAATAATGCCTGAAAGTGCAAAACTGAATCACCAGCTAAGATGCCTCCAGAGGTAAGGGTTGAGAGCTAACACGTCTTCTCAATCCAAGATCAGACTCCAGAAATTCAGCTCAGAAAAGTCAGCTTGCTTGAAAGCTGCATTCTCAGCTAGATCTAACATCACCATCCTGAGAGCCTGCATCTCAGTTGAGTGGCATCTTTAAAGCTGTCTTTGTAAATCACTGCAACTACGCCAGTCTTTGGGACTGCTGTTTCAGATTATGTAAATAAACATGTATGTGTGCCTTGCTCTTAACCTGGCTTGAGGTAATGCCACTAGCTCACGCAGTGGCATTCCTCTCTCTCTGTAGCCACTCAGATTGTCTTAGGAACTGACAGCACAAAGGACCTAAAGGAGGACGTGTCTTCTGCTGGCCAACATTAACAAAGAAACTTTTTTTCTAACAGTGGAATGGGGACCGCACATCAGGTCCAAGGTGGGGGAGAGATGATGTTCACACACTAAGAGAAGCACATGGCAATGCCACCCCTGTAACACCAGATAGCCAGACCTTGTACTAGGCCAGAGGCAGATGACCAGCCTGAGCTCAGACTTGCTATGCTGCCAAAAGAAGCCAAGTGGATGGGAAATGTCCCAAGGGGCACACCCCCATTCCAGAGGGTCCCTACGAGCAAATACATGTTCAAATGCAGCCCACTTCCTCAGTCTCTACCCATCACATGACTGAATATGATCCACATCACATCCTTCTGCATGACAGATGTGAAGGTCCTGATATGTGGAGTTTCACA
This sequence comes from Pardalotus punctatus, assembly GCA_013400915.1. Lineage (NCBI taxonomy): Eukaryota > Metazoa > Chordata > Aves > Passeriformes > Pardalotidae > Pardalotus > Pardalotus punctatus. The sequence continues at coordinate 113,829 of VZTX01012928.1, read as the reverse complement.
AAAGGAGACAGAGAGAAACTGAGAAGGTAACTGCACTTGGAAGCTTGCAGACTTTTGTGGGACAGAGACAAGATACGGTGAGATAACACACAAACACATTGAAAGGGACCGCAGTTTTTCCACATGCCAGCTGAAGAATGGTAAGAAAGGGTCATCCTTGAGGTTACAGCATGCCTTCTGCTAGACATGACATCCTCATTCTCACCATGTCTGGATCTATGTCTCTTCTTTTACAGATGGCCAGTAATCCCCTGACCACAGAAGATACCACTGCACTAGTCACCACCATCAGAAAGAAGAGATCTCCCTCCAAATTCAAGACTCCAGGACCATACACTGTGCATTTTTAGGAGGTGGGTGGATCACAGGCCTGCCCCTTTCCAAAACTGTTTTGCCAGTTGCTGTTTGTTTCATTTATGCACAGTCATTAATAAAAAAAGGCTAATATTTGACAACCCTTCTGGGAGCCATGCAGAATTTGGCTTTGGTCTAGCTCTGGAGAGGTGCTTGTAGTTTCACCACATTTCACTCTCTTCCATTTTGTAACAGCAGAACTAGGACAAGGAGGGAAATACCAGTGGAGGACAAATTCTCTTCGTCCCTGGAGCTGTCTTTCTCCAGGGTAGCCTAAGATGCTAGATACTGTGAAATACTTTGATACTCTGTTAGTATGTCTGAGGAATAGAAGATGATGCTTCAAGGCATTGAAAGCAAAGCAGTTCAATTTTAAAAAATTCCATATCAAACATTAAAAAGCTGGTAGGAAGGAAAAAGAAACCAAAAAGACGAAATCTTAGGACAGTGTAGTGAGGTGGGAGCATGACACATTGTTGTAACCTCATTTGCTACCTTCATTGCTTCTAAAACATGAGACTGAGAAATCCTCCTAAGCTCCTGAGTGAGGACTGGGGTTGCATTGCAGATCAACACTGGGGAGAGGCCTGGGTATATATTAGTGCACTCCCGGCCTTCCCATCCATGCACTGGTTCTTCATGGGAGCAGTTACCGAAGGTGTCAGGGGCCTCAGGGCCCTCCCTCCACCTTTGGGAGCACTGTGATTAAAGGAAAGAGTATTTTCACAAGAACTAGATTTGGGACTTGGAACATAAATATTATGTTCACACTTGAAACAAGCTAAAAATAAAGTTCATGGGCAGTTTTGGACACTCATGTAATGGGTTGTATCTAAGTTGCATCTGCATGTGTTTCGTTGTTACTCTATTAAAGAAAGAAATGAAAAATAAGCAGAATAAATAATATTCATCCATAATCTTTCCTGAGAGTATCAAGTACTTTTCATCCGAAGAACAGGCATTTCTCTAGGGTAACGATTTTTTCCTTCATAAATTAAGATCAAAGAGAATTACTTTCCAAATCTGCAAGGAGCCAGTCCTCATTCCGCAAAGGAAAACTAAAACAGGCTGTATGGGTGTAAAGGACTGCATTACAGTAGATGTGGTCCTGGTAGTTTTATCCCTAATAACCTAAACAATTAATAAAATTGGAAAGAATAATAATTTTAAGCTAAATTCTGAGAAATTAAAAGAAAAATTTTTAAATGTATTTATTTAAAAGGAAACACTTCAGAAACTTCGAGGCAAGGAGTTAACCTTCAATCCAACCTAAATCTAACTATGAATCTCTGCTTTTTAGGGTTAACAGTTGTTCTCTTCACCTCACCCTTTAAAAAGTGTAAATTACCTGGCATTTCACAAGACAAATGGTCAATGGCATAAATTTACAATGACATTTCAGTATCCCAATCAAATGCTTGTACGTAAATATCTAATCTGTCTGACAGATTCCATTCCACCTGTGATGCCGGGAGTCTTGCATTTCATTTCTGAGTAACTGTAAGTATACAGTGCCAAAGACATTATATTGTCTTAAATCTTTGAGAAATTAGTAAAGGTGTTAATCCTTTACAGGAAACTTAACGGAAGACATAAACAAAAGCCTCTTCTGCCCCTTTTCTCAATGATGCATGCAATGATGCATGACTTTTAAAGAATGAATAATCAGTGTGTCTATACAAGGGATTTGGAGTAAGGATCATATCTAGAAACCTTTGCATAGGTATGACAGTACTAGCAATGGTGAAGCAATAGAAAGGCACATTTTTAACAACAGTTTTTTCCTTCTGACAACATTTCTAAGCATGACTGTTTCCCACATTCTTTTTATAATCTACTCTTTATAGGGCTCCAACTTGCAGATACTGACAATCAAACATTTTCAGAAATCATGAATCAAAGCAGCCAGCACATGCTCATCTTTAGCATGACAGTACAAAAGAAACTACTGTTGCCTTTCAGCTGTCTGTGTGTTGTTTTTCTGGACTGGACTGTGTCAAACATGCAGAAATGCCCAAGATGGCTCCCTCCAGGTCCTGCCCAACCCCAGCATGGTTTGTTAGACCAGACATGGTGCTTTGGCTATGCTGTTCCTGAGGCTGCACTGGCAGTCCACCAGCTTTGTCATGGGGCAAACCAGGCTGGCCACTCTGGGGAGAGCCAGCAGCCTTAAAGCCAGCTTGAGCTTTCCTGTGCTGCATTCCCAGGACTAGGTCACTCTGCTACTGTCCATAGGGCAAAGATGTCTAAATGGCTTCTTCAGAGCACCACTCTGCATCCATCAAACCCTTGGTGCTGAATTAAAGCTAATAAACCAGAGGGACCCAGACTGGTTCAAGACTGGGTTTGACTAGTAGCAGTCAAGAGCTCACTGCACAGTAGATGATGAATTTCTAGACAGATCTGCAGAACAGTGGATCTCAAATTTCCAAAAAGAAGCTGTAAGAATGCATTGGGAAACTTTATAAATAGACTTTATGGAGAAATACAGTGCTTGAACCTCTCACAATGACAGAAACAAAAGTTTTCATGAATTTCCTGAACTGCTTTTAAACTTTTAACAATTAAGTACATAACTAACATAATACATGAGCAATTCCCCTGTCATCATGGGTACGAACAAAATCATAGTCATGTCTTTAAGAGATCAATCAAGGCAAAGTAAAATTTGTCATAACTTAAATTTAGAAGAATAATTTACAGTGACATCAATAATATTTGCATTGATAGCTTACTTTGTAATATACCAAACCCCTGAATCAGGACACTATACTGCTGCCCATTCAGCAAATGTTAAACCTAAAATTTACAATGTGAGCTCTGAAATGTTGAGCTGTCACTACACTGTTTGAAATTCTTAATAAAAAACAAATGATAGGCCTTCTGCTGACTGGAACTTCTTAGGATTACACAATGAAATAGAGTTTGCCAAAAGTTCTTTTTATCTGGTGACACCTGGCCCGTTCCCAGAAAGGATCATCTTCCTTGTCTGGGCTATAAAGCTCCATTGATGGAGATACTAACCCTTTAAGGTCTTGAGAGTTTTGTTTGTTTGTTTTCATTTTTTCAGAAGTCTGTGGAACATCTTGGCCATTAACTGTTCAACTTGCAGTCTGTGTCTTAACAGAATGGAGAGGAGACCCATCTAGAACTGTCTCAGGGATGAACATGAATCACTTGAATCACTGAAAATAGGAGGTCTTTGTTGTAGACATTTACTAATGAACACCTACCTTGCATTAAGCTAATTTCTACACAAATTAATAGATCTTTTTGTCTTTGACATGGAAAAAAAAGAAAGATAAATATTTATTTGTGGTTGGGCCTCCAGGGGTTTCCTGAAAGTGAAGAGCAGAGATAGCAGAAGGCACCACCCTTAGGAGAGAATGGCTAATGTATTTATGAAAAGAAAGGCTTTATTGTTTTGTGGGTGTCCACACTGACTGCATTTTCCTTGCTCTATGTACCACAATGAGTTGGTGAATGAAACTTCCATCAAGTTGAAGATTTGACATGTCAAAGGCATCCTGCACTAGATGTCATCTACAGTGAGGTCAAAGGCTGTATCATCATGATCCCCAATAGCATCCAAATCCCATGGAAGTGATTCAGGTGAGCTACTGAATTTGTGTCCTTAGGTCCCTGTACACAGTACAAATGCTCCAGATACTTGGAGGGATGGACATTCAAAGGGATAAGTTTTCTTTCAAGTGAGAAATTCAGCCAAGTTCCTTCAGAAAAGTAAATGCACAAAGACAGTCACAATATTCACATATCTCAGTACACACAGACTGACTAAGAAAAGCCTTTGATCTTCTGGAGAAGCTATTACCTCGGGATCTTAGAGCACCAAGGGGGAAAAAAAGAACACGAATAGATGCTTGCTGTGTAAAACAAAATGATTTCAGGTCTGATCCCAATGAGTGTTGATCCTTATCACAAGCCCATCACAAGAGCTGACTTTCATAGAATCCTCCACTGACAGTTTTGCTTTAGCATCAAAATGAATGTGCTTTATAAAAGACTACCTAAAATTTACAAGAATATGGTATTACAAGAATACGGTATTTACTGTCTGAAATAGACATAACTCAGCTTTTCGAAGTCTGCAGTTTCCATGGATAGCAGCAGATGGTGCTGTCCTCCTTGCTGGAAGTCAACGCATTGCTGAGCTAAATAACACTTTTGCACTACCAGCTTCACTGTGTTTCTTAACTGCTGTGCAGATTTTCAGCTAATTGGGTGAGGCTTAGCTGTAGATAAGGGTTCAGATGAATTTAAGCAAAAGCTTGGGCTGTTAGCTCACATCAAAAAATGCCGCTGTGCTTCACAGCTAGTGACACTTGCACTATCATGCTTTGCAGTTTTTAATAGCCATTATGGTATTCAGCATGTCCTCATTCAAACAGAGGCAGAATTCAGAGAAGAGTAACTAAAGTGATCAGAGATCTAGGGGACAGAACTGTCTGGATTAGACAGCCTAGCCAAGCAGTGGCTGCTGGGATGAGGACCAAATAACCATATGCAATTATGAGGAAAAAAAAGGCCAGGTTTACTACTGAGTCTTGTGTCAAGGTAGGGGGAGAAGGAGGTATCACTGAGAAGAATGGAATTAACCTGAACAAATGGTGTTTGTTCTGACAAAAGGCTGACTGCACAAGGGGTCAAGAACTCCTATCTCTCAGTGATGGGCTGAATAAAAGCAGGGTGACGGAAGAATAAGAAGAGAGCTGGAGGCAGGTATCAGTGGCTGTTTCATGGTCATGCCTGTGTTTTATCTCTGCTTCCAATAGAACTCTTTGGAAGAGCACAACCTACAACTGGGAACTTTTTTAGGAACATTGATAAGGATGGAAACATAAAGATTCCTGTGGCAGCTTTCTGGAAAGCCATGATACAGGTGTGACTCTGAAAGCATGGCCAGAATGCTCTTCTGGTAGAGTACTGCTCTAGGCAAACCTCTCTGCTGCATCACAGCCACCAGCCAGCCTTTCTGGCAACATGATGATGCTTTTGGGTCCCTTCCAACTCAGACTGTTCTGTGATTCTGTGACTGTTCAGGCTAAAAGGATAAATTCACACATAGCAAAAGCTGAGCCTAGAATGAGACCAACAGAAATACCATAACATCCAATAAATACTGCGGATAGCATCAGTGATAATGGACCAACTTTAGAACATCACAGACCTCCACTGTTTGTATAGGATATACAGGATCTTGATAGATTCTTATGTCTTACTGCTATGGGAAAGCAAAAAAAATAGACATCTAAACCCTCACCTGTACAATGGAGTAGACAGTTGTCTTCCTGCCAAAACCACTGTGGGGCTTGGGATCAGTAGCAATGGTCAGCCAGCCATGATGTTATTTTACCAAAAAAATGAAGAAAAAAAGGAATAAAAGAAAAAAAAAAAAAAAAAAAAGGCTTAAATTTCCTCCTCACCACCATTCTGGATTTTTTCTGTCCCTCTTCCTCTGTTAATCAGGCCATCTGCTCACCTATTAAAACAGCCAGGCCCCACTCTGATATGGAGGATTTTTTGGCTTAAAATTACCTAGGTTTTGTAGCACTTCTCCTCTTCCCAACAAACCATCCCACTGAATTGAGTCCAAATTGGGGAACAAGTGCACAATCTGGACTGGAAGCAGACAGCAGTTGTGGCTTACAGGTATGTGAGTGACTCCATTTCCTGTCCTGGTTTTTCCCTTCTTTTAATTTGGCTCAACACCAAATAAACATAACCTTATTCATCTTAGGATGTGAAGGGACATGTTTTTGGCCAGTCCATTACTTACATAAGTAAAAGGTAGATGAAAAAACACTTTGTATGCTCAGAAGTTCTGTTGAATCAAACTACAAGTCTTATTTTCCTATTTTATAAACTTGCTGTGAGAATCTTGCAGGAATATCAGAGCTGAATGGCATTTTCATTCATTCTAAGCCTAAGCCAAGAAGCATCAGCTCCGCACTGTCCCCTCTGAAGCCAGAGTAATATTTGCAAAGATAGCATATCTGTGCTGTCAGAACTTTTCCTCCATCCTTGGGGACTCTCATTTTTTTCCCTTCTCTCTGATTCCTCTTCTTAGGAGACCTAGTTTTCCCTGGAAACGCACCTTCAAACTACAGAACTTTTCATTCTCTTGAAAGTGCCTCTTCCTTTGTGCCTGTAGCAATCATGTCCAGGTTCTGAGAGCCTGAGCATTCAGCAGCAAACTCCTCAGAGGTTGTCAGTCGCTGCAGGCTAAACTGCTTGTCATTGGACCCAAAAATCCCCCTAGATTTTCAGTCAGTTCTGACATGACTCACCAGCTTAAAGCCCTGTTAATCATGCCCAAATATTCCCATCACTCAGCACATATTAATGGGTTTAAATATATGCTGTAGTCTAGTTTTAACACTAGAAGCAGTGGGTCAGTTTTGCTCTTAGCCTTCTAATGTTTTCAAAGAGAAGTAAATTACTTTATTGGGCCTGGTCTTAATTCCTTCACATATATCAGCACCATACTAAAAGCATCTGTGCTCAGATGCTATATGTGCTTTAGCCTAGTTAATCTTGAGTCATAGCTTACATGGGATTCCCAAGCACTTCAGGTACAATTTACAGAACTGTGGTTAAGCAGTAAACAGATGAAACTGTTGAAACCCAGCAGCCAGCAAAGACTTCATATGGTGTTATTAATGTGACAGAGTTGATATAAGGGGAAAAATAGATACAGATATATACCCGTTATGTAGCTTCTTGGTGCATTTTAGCACTGTAGCATGTATGAAGTGGTAACATTCACCTTGCAGACAGAAGTCAGAAGAGTTGTGACCTTTGCTGTCCTTACTGTTCCTACCTCAGGCTGTTTCCTCAAGATCCTCTCAGCAGCTTTAAGATATCTGACAGAGAAGGTTCACTTTACTAGATTAATAATGGTTCACTTCTTTTCAATCAGTCACTTAAAAGAGCAGGAGCCAGCACAGAAGCCTGTGGAAGGGGAAATTGAGGAGGAAGAGAGGGAAGAGCCATAAAAATGAAGCAAGGAGGCAGGTCAGACAATGCAAGATTGTATGAGAACCACTGAAAGAAAGCCCAGAGTAGCTCTGGGCTTGGGGAGGTACAACACTGGGAAGCTCTGATAGCCTAAGTTATTGAATGCAAAAATGAAGCTGATGTTCCATTACACAGCAGGTTCTGGTACAGTTTGGTCTTTTTCCATTAAGGAAAGTTTGGTCCTTTGAACCTGGTTACCAAATTTGTCTTGCTCTGTATGCTGACACTGATGAACTTACTTGCAAAGACGAAGGCAAAAAGTGGGAATTGGGAAACGAAGACATTCATATATTGTTATCTCCTTTTGAGGTAAAGCACATGAAGAAAGACTGAAGTAAGGGCCCTGCAGTTATCCCCTGCCACCTTAGCAGATCTGACACAAGGACCTTTGCAAGAGAAAAAATAAACAAATTAATGAGAAACTACAGCTCATGTTGCTTATATGGTGATAGAAATTTTCTTTAATATCCCCATGGGAGAAAATACAGTAGAAACATGGAAGACATAACAGATTTTAAATGGCTTAGCACTTTTTAAAAACCAACAATAAAAAATACATTTCAGCAGTTCTTAAAATGGAATTAAAGCCTTGCATACATTAATGTTTATTAAAAAATATAATCTAGAAAATGTTAATATATACAGGAAGTACATTTTGCCATGTGAGCAACTGCCAACCTAGACTTTACAATTAAAATCTTGAAGAACTGGGAAATGTTGGCCACTTTGGGAAGATCAGCCTTCAGTGGAAAGAAAAACAAGGTAGTTGCAATCTGATAAGTCTCTCTTTCCCAATGGAATTCCCATGTAGAAAGAAAATCTTGGAAATACCTTGAAATCCCTGATAGAGTTCAGCCTAATTAGAGGTCAAGATGACAGTTGGCATGATGGCATTGGTAATGTCCACTTAGTAGTCACCTTCAGAAGGCTTCAGCTCATTACCCCACCAGGTCTGTGTCCTCTGATGCCTGTGACTATTCCAGAATTGACTCGCAATTGCAGCCCCCTTCACTTGTGGAATATGTGGGGGTTTGAGATGAAGAATCAGAGCATCATTTGAAATGTTGGCCAGTTTGCACATGCAGGGGTATAAGACTGTGGGGTTTTCTGTTCTTTTCCTAATCATTCCTGAAAAGTCATTAGTGTTTCTTGACTATTGCTAAACACTGAGGTACATTTTCATAGAAGCTGTTGTGGTTTAACCCCAGCCAGCAATCAAACCCCAAACAGCAACTTGCTCACTTCCCCCCCAGCAGGATCGGGGAGAAAACTGGAATGGTAAAAAGCTAGAAAACTTGTGGGTTGAAATAAAGACAGTTTAATAGTGAAAATAAAAGCCAACACGTAAGCAAAGCAAAACAAGGAATTAATTCAATGCTTCCCATGTGCAGGCAGGTGTTCAGCCAATTCCAGGACAGCAGGGCCTTGTCACACGTAACAGTGACTTGGAAAGACAAATGCCATCACTCCAAATATCCTCCAAACGTGCCTTCCCTCCACTTTCTATACTGAGCATGATGACACACGGTCTGGAATATCCCTTTGGTCACCTGTCCTGGCTGTGTCTCCTTGCAACCTCCCGTGACCCGNGCCAGGTGTCAGCACAGCCCCGGCCGCGCCGCGCCGGAGGGGCCGGCACGCCGTGGCACGGAGGCCTTGCCCGGAGCCTGTTTTCATGGAATCATCGAATGGCCTGGGTTGGAAACGAGCTTAAACATCATCAAGTTCCAACCCCCTGTCGTTGAGAGGAATACCTTCCACCAAACCAGGTTGCTTAGACCTTCATTNAAGAAAATTAACTCTACCCCCGCCCAAAGCAGACAGGAGCGTACACCAAAGCTGCAGGACCTTGCTCGGAGAGGGCGGGGAGTGGTCGGCACCCGCCCCTGGGCAGGGGGAGCTCTCACCCCCGCAGGCCCTGCCACGGCCGCGCCCGGNTAACTGCTCTGGGCAACCTGTGCCAATGTCTCACCATCCTCACAGCAAAGAATTGTTTACAAATGTCTAATCTGAACCTATTCACTCTTAGTTTGATGTCATTCCTCTTTGTCCTGTCACTACATGATTTTATAAAAGGTCTCTCTCCAGTTTTCCAGGAGGCTTCCTTCAGGTACTGGAAGGCCACAATTATGTCACCCTAATGCCTTCTCTTTTCCTGCCTGAATAGTCCCAATTCTTTTAACTTCTCCTCATAGGCAAGGTGCTCCATCCCTCTAATTATCTTGGTGGCCTTCTTCAGACTCACTCGTACAGGTCCATATCCTTCCTGTGCTGCGGACCCCAGAACTGGATGTAGGTGGGGTGTCACCAGAGCTACTCTTCCCACAACTAAGTGGGGAGCATCATTTTGACTGTTGTATTATGTTCCTCCAGCACCCTGCTTCAGAGGCTGGTGGGTCAGTGAGCAGTGGCTGTAGCATTTGTGCTGGGCTCACTGGGGCTGTGGTGGAGGAACTGAAGATACCTGACAATTGGTCCATACCCATGTGACAACTCTGACATTGCTTGTTGGCCCATTTGTGTGACGTGTACAGAGAGATGTCACTGCTGCAGGACAGTTTTAGTATCTCATAAACCCACTGACGTTACTGCATCTGATCCAAAGACCTCAGTGTAGATACTCAGCATTTCTGGAGTATTTACCTATATACCCTGTTTTAAAAAGGTCATCTTCTAGGATGTACTTCAGTGGCTCCAAGTCTGTTGACCAACTGTTCACCATTCCCTGGCTATGCCAGTGAAAAATATCCATGCCTCTCTCTCCCCCTCAGCCCCAAGAAATCAATTTTTTAATCTTTTTTTTCAGCTTAAGAGGCATAAAATGAAATACCAACATATGCAGATTCAGAATTAAGGCCAGAGAGTTGTGAACATCTAATGATTTGATATTTGCACAGAAAAAAACAAAAGTGGGGGGTTTTTTTGGTTTTTTGCATGACACACAATTACTGTTATGTAACAGAAAACTAGATCGGCAGCATCCCAGATTTTGCTTTAAAATGAGCCTCCTGGTTTATCAGTAGGCAGATACTCTATGGTCAGCTAAGCTGGATCAGGAGTGAGAAGTTTCTCACGTTTCCAGAGTGGAAACATGCATGGAAACATACAGCCATGAAGCGAGAACAACGGGATCTCAGGGTACCTGATGGCAGAGAGTGAAGGTCCTGCTTCACTGTCCTTACATCACCGTTTGCTGTACAGAAACAGGGTGCACTTTGGTGTAGAGGAGAAGCACATCCATACTGTTCAATATCTTTGGTGTTCTCTTCCCACAGTGCCTTGGGCTTGCATATGTTACACATGGATCTTTATCTTATGCAAAGTGCTGTTGTGTATTAGTCACACATTACTATTCCACTTAGGTTCGCACAGAATGAGATGCCCAACTAAACTGATTTGTTCAATTATTGCCCTTAAGTTTCTGTATTAGCTACAGCCATCAAAAATCTTCTGTAAGAAAACAACATAATCAAATAGAGATGGGAACTGGCCTGCAGCAGGTGTTGCTTTTATTTATTTGAGTGTCCACTTAAATTCCAGAGCAACAACAATGTGGCAGCTAGATTGTACCTTTACACCAGTAAAAACCTGCAGGAAGATTGGATGGTTTCTTTCAGCTGAAGAGTCTGAGACCACATTTTTATTCCAGAAGGGCTTGGAAAATAATTTTGTTTTATTTTGCCGAACACAAAATCAAAAGAGATTGAATCTTTGGGAAGGAACTAGATGCAACCTTCTATCCTCCTATATGACCTGATACAACTAAAATACTAGCAAAAAATTGGGAGTGAAGATTTTGGTCACATGCAAGCAGTGTGGTAGAGGAATGTAGTTGCAGTTTGTATTGTGCAGAGTCTGAGCATTCTCAGATCAATAAAGATTTTTGAAGCTTGGTGGCAGCATTTGTCCCCTTGCTGGGAATTCAGGGATAAACTCTGGTAAGACACTGAGCAGGGGTGGTCAGGGAGTGGAACATGAATTGCTCTGCTGATCCTGCACCTGTGAAATGGTACAGGAGGAAATGGTTTGGCTAGCATAAATTAAGGCAGCTCTGAGACTCATCTAACATACCTCAGGAATTCAGCCTGCCAGCACAAAATTAGACAGTGCAAAAAGCTGGCTAAACACTACATATCTTCCATAGCTTCTGAGTGACACAGCCACATGACATTGTCAGAGCTCTTCAACATTAGAAAGCAAATTGCACTGTTTAAGTAACATGTTTTGAAAACACAACATGCACACCAGAGTATTTAATGTGTTAGCTAGTTTAGATGAGCCTTTGGATGTCTTGCAAGGAAAAGAATCTTTTTGTAATGGATCCCATCCAGCAGAAAGAGACTCAATTCAGACTAATTTCCTAGGCACCACTGCAATACTTAGGACAGTGTACAAAGACATCACTAATTAGAATCTCTGGAAATCTCAGAGTTAAGTATAAAGACTAATGTTATATGGCAAACTATCTCAGCTTGTTCACATTGAAGACTTTTGATCTGTCTAGCTGAACTGGCCTACAGGTTTTTGGCTTTAGCCCATGATATTTCTTCTTTGTTTTTGCAAAGAAGAAATATCATGGGCTGCTGAAGTGGGTACACTGATCTTAGTCTTCCTCTTTTAAAGTTAAATCAATAGTTCTTTGTTCCAGTGGCCTCCCATCCATATAAGGAGTGTTCAGTGTATATCAGTGGACATGTGCCCTATGCAAAAGGGCATCTTGCAGCCATGCACAAAATCAGGCATCATAGGACTGGGAGCATGCCTTGTACAAGGTACTGGTCAGTGCAACTAAGATGCTTAAGGACCCTCACCTGAATCTGTTACAGCAAAGTCACAGAATCTGAAGAAATGATGTAGTGAAAATTTGCAAGGACAAAATTTCATTTTTTCAGCATGAAGCAGCAGATTCAAGTTAATTGACTGGTGCTAATGGTTTTTACAAGACACTGGAAAAGGTCAATATCATAATGGACATTTCAGCTCCTGAAGATCTATGTTATAGTTGTTCTTTTATTCTTTAGTGCGTGAGTCCTTATTAACAATACTGAAGCTCTTCCATAGTTTCTTAATCCAGAGATCCCAGCCAAAAAAATTTCGTTCTGAATTTGGCCCAACAGAAAATGCAATCAAGCCATAGTTCATTCCTTGCCACCCTCTTTCATGTAGGATGATAAGATGGCAGCTACACACATGTCACAGACCTGGCAGTTTGCTCCAGTAGCCTTCTCTCTTTCAGGTATTTCATGAAGACCTTTGTTACCTCACTGACATGCGATTAACTGTGCATCTCTCAAGGGACAAATATGCCAGCTTTCACAGCCTTATGGGAAGAAGGTATGTGATCACGTTACAGGAGGACAAGAAAATAATGTTCTGCCTTGTAACCTTATTCACAGGATGCCCCTTTCAGGAAACTGAGTATGTGCATTCCTTGGTGGTCTGTGTTTCCATCTGGGCTCACAGGATAAAGCAGTCATATAATGGAGAAGGTCTTCAGGATATGATCCTCCATAAGGGACTGAAACTAGACCTAATCACGATCTTCCCCTGTGAGCAGAGATCAAGCCATTTCAACCGTCCTCTTTGCCGGCGGTTTCTCTCCACCCAATCTTTTTGCGGATCTGCAGTGGGAGCCAGCTACACGGGGTACGGCCCGCAGGCGTTGCAGAGCGCTCAGCGCCGCGACTGGCCCTCCCTGGAGTCACCGCGAGGGCACGGACGTGTCCATGCACAGGCTCCTGTGGGCAAGCGTCTACGCCTTAGCAGCAGCAGCGAGAAACCTGCTTCTCCACCCTAGAGCTGCACCTTTGCCTGCTTTTCCCCCCCTCCCAGCGAGCAGAGGGCGCTCCGCCCTCAGAAGTGGGTCCTCGGCACATTCCTGGGATGTAGCTAAACCACATGCACACCCTAGCAGACAAAAAAACCGAGCTCAAAACAAACTGCAAGCCGGGAAAAGGGTGGTTGAAAACCTCGGAAAGCCAGGCAGGCAGCAGCCGGCGAGGCGCACACGGTGCGGGGGATCCGCGCCCCGCCAAGGGCACCGCACCCCCCAGCGGGATATTCCCGCTCCCACCTTCTTCTGCGGCGCAGTGGAGGAGCCACAATGTGAGCTACTCTCTGGGGGGATGGGGGGTGAGGGGGGGTGGAGACAGACACAGGCGGAGCCAGGGCTCAAATTCTTGAACCTTTCACATCCTTTCTGTAATTTGAAACATACTTGTTCCCATGCCAGAAACTTTTTTTTCCCTTTTTCTTTTTCTTTTTTTTTTCTTTTTTAAATTCCTTCCTTGAGGCTGTGGAAATACGTTCAGAGGAGGAGGAAAAAAAAAAAAAAAGAGAAAGAAAGTAAGAAAAGAAACGAAGGAAAAAGCAAGCCCACTACTTATCAGAGGCTCCAAAACAAAACAGAGAAACGTGAGAGCACGGCCCTCCCCAAGCACAACTGCTCGCGGGCTCAGATTTCCTTTCGGAGGGGTCATGGCTTCTCCAGTCACGGGTTTGGAACGCAGCTGGCCCTGCCTGCAACAAGGAGAAAAAATCCCGACTCTTCTGCAAACGGCATTTGCCTCCTTTCGCTTCACAAGCTCGTTTTGCTCAGAGGAAAGGAAGCCATTTGCAAAACCCTTGGGACACTGGATCCCGGTCGTCTTCAGTGGGTCATTCCCCCTCTCCACTCCCAGCCCCTTGAATCCACCCTTCCAGCTGGCCTGGGAGGGAAGGGACATATGCACGTCCCTCTCCTGTGCACTTCAAGTCACACATCTATACACACTTCAATTTATCTCAGACAGTCCCCATGATTAGTGTGGGGTGTACACATAAGAGAGAGGAAAACTGGTTAATGTACTGTCTGAAACATTCCAAATGTCCCTAATCACCCAAAAGGCACAAAGCAGCATGGAGTAGCACAGAGCACTCTCTTGCATGAGCCGGGCCATCACTGCCCACTCCTTTCCCCTTGGGAGAACCACAGCAGGTGATTGTGCTGGTGCAGCGAGTATTTTTGTTGGCTTTGTGTAAGGAAGTAGCAATTACCAGTGACAATAAATGCCTCCTCGAGTCAGAAGTGACCTGAAGCTCTTGAGCTGCATACAAGCAGTTGCAGTGCAACTGCCTTGCCAGTGGTGGAGCAGGATTGCTAAATTGACAGGAGCACCTACCCTTCTTCACTCAGAGCGTCACACCCTGCCCTTTCAAGCCAGAAAAACAAGAATGAGGAGAGAATCTTTCATGTTTCATTGCCATTATCATAGGTCATAACTGTGTTAATGTGCTATCATGCTGTTTATATGTGTATGTATATGGGCTGGGTGTGAACAACCCTTAAGAAGGCATGAGATTTTCCAGGAGAGACTCAAGTGGGCACATGTACACCACCTGAAGTAGCTGGATGAGTGCCTCACCAGGAGCTACCTCTGTACATGGGGGAGAAGCCATCCAGAGGGAAGGGCAGTCCATGAACACAGGATATAGTCCTCACATGCTGTACTACTCCTCGATCACAGCCTCTGCTCTGCAGAGCTGGGGCCAGTTGGGGAACTTGGAGAGTATGTTTCCTCAGGTGTATAGCTAGAGAAGCAGGTACAGTACTCTCTGGAAGACAGAATGGGGCAGATACATTTATACATTTATTTACTTTATTGGAAGGGACAGTGTGACATTTCAGGGTTTCGCCATAGCCTTTCAGCCACATGTGCCATGTAGGACAGCGATTAGGTTATACCCACTGGGGAACTCATCTTCTTAATCCAGCTCCTGGCACTACAAGACACCACACTGATACTTTGCAGATTGGCAGGAAACACCACAAAGCCCATGTGTGCTTAAATACTTTACATTACACAGCAAATGCTGTTCTGGCTGCCTGCAACACTGCAGCATTTGGGCTCTCTCTCTCTCTGAGAAGATAAAGCATCCTGATAGCTTAGCTATCAGTGTTTATTAGTGTTTATCCTGAAACCCTCAAGACACTCTTTGTCTCTGAGCTGGTCATTTGGAGCTCACAGCTTCTTCTGAATGTCACCTTCAAATGGAAGCCATCCTGCTCAGGGTATCCCCACCATCATTCTTTGTCCATCCTTTGCTCTCAGCCTCAGATTCTGTCTTTTTACCCAATACAACTGTAGAATAGTATCTTGGTAATGACATTTCTATCGCTTTGCAAATAAGCCTTAGCTGGAGACACAAATGCTCTGCTGATTTTTTCTTAGGTATCATGGATACTAAAGGGTTATTAGTGCTCTCTTCAAGTCTATGTTGGTATTCCCCACCCTTCTCTAGATTGTTATGCAAGCCCAGTTGGAGTTGCTATTAAATATGAGACAAGACCTCAGTTAAATATGTATTAAGTTACAGATTTCTAGGGTGTTACCAACTTTCTAGAGATACCACATGTGACTCACTAAACTAGATGACAGACTATGAAATAAGTTATTTCATCTGGTCATATTTATCAGAGCAGGTTTGTCCTGCCTTTTCTTACAGGGATCACTGTCTCATAGGTAGCAAGCAGATGAAATAAAATCTGTTCTTACAGGTATTGCTCTCTGCAGTTCATTTTTACTGTATTCCAGTCCCACATACTTGATCATACCCTGGTTAGCTGAAATGAAACAATTCAGTCCTCTCTGATACAAAGATTTTGGAGGAAGACTCCTATATTTCTTTGGGTCATTGTTCAATGGCCAAATTCTGTAGATGGGACTCCCAATCCAAATGGTGTGTTAAGAAATTATGGAGAAAAATCAGCACTTGTCATTTTTCCAGAAAATAAAATGTCCTGGAGCATGCTTGTCCTGCCTGGCTGCTTCCCTGTATCCATCACAAGTCCCAGGCACCATCTGTGAACCTCTGCCAGAGCTCCTGACCTAAAACAAACAGCATGCCAAAGGTAAGTGGGCCAGAGTCTTAGTCTACAGCTTGTCACTGTTGGGGTGTTGGGCACCTCTAAAGGGATAGTAAATCCTTCAAAAAGGTAGCTGAAAATTCTCCTTACATAGGGAAATCTCTGACAGATGTTAGTTAAGAGAGGCATCCTACCCAGCTGGCCATACTGCAGAGACAGGTGGCATTTAGGCCACAAGCCAAGAACTCCTTAGCTGTTCAAACTGAGGACCTTTGTATCTTCAAGACTGAAGGCAAGTAAGAGAAGTTCTTATCTGTCCCTGTATCAGATCCTAGTCTTAGGGTATGTGGCTGGGATAGACATGCCAATAGCTGCAGGCAGAAGAAACTTTCTGTTTTATAAATACCAGCTTGCACCCAATTGCCTTTTACATACTAGGCTGGTTTTTCATTGTTGAAGTGAGTCTGAAGAAAGGAATAGGACAGCAAGAAAATGCAGCCCACAGTGAGAGGCGGTGAAGAAGAAAAGACTAACATGACCTCAAAGAGTCAAGACTCTCTCTGCTGACAAAACTTTGCAGGGGTTGAGAGGGGACAGGTGATATCAGGCTGGCTGGAGTCATAATAGTGCTGGGAGATGGAGGGTTGCAAACTTGGGAACATATGCTCTCCAATGACTTCAGTCTCTGTGCAAAGGAGTGTGTGCTGCTTCACGAGGGGAGAGTGCAGGGTACTGCTTTAGTAGACTTGTCTTCTCTACTAACCTCCAGAAATTAGTTCCTTTAGAAGAGATAAGAGCATGTAGGCAGACTTGAAATGAGGACAAGAATCCTGCACTCAGGATTCTTCTAATTGTTTGTCCCAGACACAGGCTGTGACTCCATTCCAAGCTCTGGGAAGTCCAAAGGACAATTTAGCCATGCAGGAGGGATCCTGCATAACAGAGAAGCAAGGTGGTCTCTGGGTGACAGCACGGTTCAGGGTTGCAGGGATTCTTGAACATCAGTCTCTCCTTTAACACTTATTTGCAATGACACATTGTGACTCATAAGTCTGTTTCTCCATCTGATTTTATCTTCTCTTTTACAAAATGGTACAAATAAAGCAGAGCTGCCTCACAGCTTGTAGATATCTGTACTATACTAAAAAGCCCTCCAAGGAGAGGTGTAAAAATGGTAAATTACTAATATGAGTCTTTCCAAGGACCTGTGTTCATTCCAGGAAAGAGTATGATCCACAGTCCTGCTCCACATCAATTCCCCGGCCTGTTCCAGTCAACTGTGACTTTTGTTAATGCCTGTCCTGGGGCTAGAAGAAAGCAAGGCCAACAGTTCACTTTGCTTTGACAGAACTGAGCCCTGCTTGAAAACACTAGGAAGCCTCCTGAGTCAGCAGCTCACTTGCTCCTACTCTTGGAATAGCTGAGATTCCCCGACACAGTAACTTGACTCTGCTCCTGGCTCAGGGCAGCCACAAGCTGAAAGGCAAAATAAAATCCCCTCCTGGCCCATTAACGAGGCCTATTCTGGGTTCAGAAGAAACCAGCCTGACTGATGAACTCCCCTGGCTCAGGGGCTCTGGCTGGGGTTGGGAGAGTTATTCTTTCCTTATTCAGCAGACAGGAGGATGTTAATGGAGAGCATATGGGAGGGGAGGGAGTACTGTGGATATTGCTGGAGGACAGCCAGACTGAATCAAAACCCCAAGAAGCCTATTCTCCATCCGGGCAATGCTAAAACAGGCTGTGGAGACACAAGAAGTCCAGCTGTGATATGGGGGAGTTAGGAAAAAAGCCCTCTGCCTTCCCCAGCTTTTTTACTCCCACTCCTAATGGGACAATGGGGCAGTACTGTTACGTAGTCCTGTAGGCATGGTATTCATAGTGGAAGCCTTTCTGGGGAAGAGCACGCTTCAGCCAGGAACCCTGTCCTGAGAGTCATGCTACTTCAGGGAAGTAAGAACTGCCTCTGTGCTTGCGAAGTGCCATATAATTTATGGTGCTATAAAAATGATGAATTACAACAGTCCTACATTCTAGAGATGGAAAAGCCCTGTTAACTCCTCCAGCCCATCTCCCAGAGCTGATGCAGTGCTGTTGCCTCTTATACATTTCCTGTGTCTGTCTGGACATGTTTAGAACAAGCAAGCAACTGAGGTTCATTTATTTTTCACTTCTTAATTCTACTTTTAAAATAACCCCCAATGTGAATAATGTAGTGTGGATTACCCAGATGCTTGGATACGTCAAGCAGGATGAAACAGGGTGCATCAAAGGCAGCCCACATCTGCCTTACCTTAAAGATAAAATGGAGGAATGGCTAGTGAAGACTTGACCACAGCTTGAACTAAGAAACTTGCCATTAAGTAGGAGGGCAGCTAGAACCAGCTCCAGTAAAAATTAGGTGTGTACTTTTTGGCTTCTGACAATCTTAATGTAGCCCTGACTGAGACAGATTTTGAGCATCCATGATGCTTGGCCTTGCATCATTCACCAGAACTTAATTAGCTAAGGAGCCTGGATTGTTTAGCCTAGTGAAGGGGTATATAATTGCAATCTATAAATAAATACTTTAGGGGGTGAACACATGGGGAGGAGAAAAAAGCTATTTAAAGATAAAGGACAGTGCTGGCACAAGAACAAATGGGTATAAAGTAGCCATGCATACATTTAGGCTAGGGATTGTCAGGTTTCTAATGCTGAACACATTGATGCTCTGTGAAGGCCAATAAATGGGTTTAGTAAGGCAAAAAGTCAAGCTGGTTTTAAGAGGCAGCTAAACACATTTACTCAGCTGATTGTACAAAATGGCTGGCTATGCAAGGAAAGGAGCTGGACTTGCGAAGCCCAGAAGGAATGTCCTGAGGTTTTTTGAGCTGCAGTAAGTACAAGATGAGTTCTGGCTAACCAGCTGGAGGGCCCAGCAGGAGCAAGGTGGGAAAAAATGGAAGACTAATGAAACCTTGAGAAATTTCAACCGCACTTTCATACTGCCTTCCAGTACCTGAAGGGGCCTCCAAGAAGAATGGAGGGGGACTTTGTAGAAAGGCATGTAGTGACAGGAAAAGGGGCAACAGTTTTAAAGTGAAAGAGGGGAGGTTTAGATTGGCTATAAGGAAGAAATTTTTCACAATGAGAGTAGTGAGGCAAAGGAACAGGTTGTCCAAAGAAGATGTGGATGCCCTATCCCTGGAAGTGTTCAAGGCCAGGTTGGAGCAACCTGGTCTAGTAGAGGATGTCACTGCCCATGGGCAGGGGGTTGGAATTAGATTATCTTTAAGGTCCCTTCCAACTCAAACCATTATATGATTCCATTATGATTCTATAATGCATAGCAGGCAGATTCCAAATCCAGGTGAAACTGGAACCTGAAACTAACCCCTCTCCAATGACTAGGCTGGCTGGCTTGGTTTAGAGAGGTTTATGAGGGCAGGAAGAGATTACCAACAACAGACAGTAAAAAGTGATTTGTTTGTGCAAAAACCTAGGCAAGAGAAAAAAGAAAATAAATAATGATTGGTTTTCCTGTAAGCAGTTGAGGTTGGGAAGCCCTTAAATTTTGTTTTGCCATCCTCAGAGGCAAAAAGATCTCCTGAGCCAGGAAATCTTCAGCCATGAGAACATCTTGTCATGTTCTCCCATGAAATAACAGCTCAGCCTGACCTCAGGCTGAGACTTTTCTGTGAAGTCATTTGCCAAAGAGAGAGTGGGTGTCTTTCCCTGTGGCTTTCCTGCAAAACAGAATATGAGAGACCTTGACCCTTGACTACGGCCTGCTGGAGAGGCAGATGTCCAAATCTTAGTTGTCTTATCCAACTGGAAGCTATAACAATAAATCGCATACTCCAGTTTACACCACCACTACAAACAAGATAATGGGCCTTATACCAGAAAAATATCTGTTGTAATATAGCATTTTGTTTCATCCTGTTCCTGCTGAGAGTAGAGGGACAGGCAGCAGAAAAGAGACAGCTATACAACTGGCACAAACCTCTCGTATTGAGAGAATTTTCCTGTGGGAATCTCCTGCCTGTTTGAGTTCTCTCTATGCTCCATAATCAGTGCAAAGCAAATTTAGCAGAGAGCAGAGAATCCATCTTAAAATGCCTTAGGGGGGACAGAAAATATGGTATAAATGGAACTGCAGCGATGTCTCTTCTAATTCTTGTAATCTGTCACCTAGCTGTGGCAGTGATAGGTGCTTTAGAAACCCACAGACAGTCTGAGTATGATTTGATCAAATTAGTGGTGGCCTATGCATCAAGAGATTCAGAGGTTTTATTCAGAAAGGCATTAAAATAAAGATGGTTGTGCTTTCAAATCTCTTTTGTCTGGGAAGAGGTTATCTCCTAAGGCTGGCTTTACTCCTGACATTTCTCATTCTTTGCTTTTCTTTGCAGATCAGAAATATAACATGAAATGCCTTGTCTTGCTATTTTCATCATTCTGTAGTCAGTCTCAGCATGAATCTGAGGCTTTGAGGGTGGGAGGTGATGAGCTGAGTCAAGTCTGAAATATGGTTCCTTGTACTAGAAGGATATAGATGTGGTTTCTGTGTAAGTCACCAGTTCAGGTCATCTTGGTACTGAAAGGTGACGATTGTTATATGTTGAGGTAGAGGATTTTCATCCAATTACTAGCTAACTTTATGCAGTAGTCTAGGAAGTTGAGAACTTCATGAAAGCACCAAGATGTTGGCTGGGGAACAGCACATGGGGGAAGCTTGTCCTGTCACTACTTGCATTTTCCTGGCTGTATGAAGATTAGATATTTTTTAACCTCCATGCTTAAAGTTTTTTGCCTTCTTCATCAAGTTGAATCACCTATAACGATAAGAGAGAAGATGAGGGGAGATATTATTTTCCTTTGAGGGAGGGGTCTTATTTTAGATGCCAACCAACAGATTTTTTCCTTTGACCTTCAAAAACCAAAGAGAATTTATTGGTAATTTTCACATTTTTAACTGACATATTAATTTTTCTCACAAAAACACTTCAAACATTGAGGACCTCAATAAATCTCTAAAGCACATGGTGAGAAGTGTTCACACAGACCATAAAATTGTAACTCTCCATTTGTACAATTCATGCTTATGGTCAGTCATGTCAAGCTTTAAAGAATCTACCACTTCAGCCATCACGAAAAGGCTGTAAATCTGGATTATGCATTGAAAGTGCTTAGGGAGTCTGGGTATTTAAACCAATGAAATGCCAAAATATTTTACTGACACGCTCAATTTTTTACATTCTTTTACTGGCAATTATTTTTTTTTATGTGTATATATATATATATATATATATATTTAATGCTGACAGTTATATTTTGGCTATTATTAGTTTGCAACTGGTTAGGCCTCCTCTCATCAAGACAGGAGTCTGAACAATTTCACATATACGGCATCTTGGGCAGAGGACAGTGGAAACCTCACAGATATGTGCATGGCCTGGGCTGAATATAGTTAGAGCTGTATGTCATACATGGAATGATATCTCCAAATGTCATACACAGAATTCCTGGCTGTTTCCATAGCAGTGATTCACTGGGGTGCTGCTTCTAAAGAACCTCTGTCAGTCCCTGGTGTCTGCACATGGGACCAGAGCTGTGAAACCGTGAAGGAGAAAGGGGTGACTCAGTAGGGAATCTTTCTTCTGTGTCAGAAGCATTTTACGCCACCCAAGGGATGTATGCAGCTAGAAATATAAACTGAAGCCTCTGTGGGGTGTCCATCATATAATGCAGTTAAGGGAGGTCCAAGTCAGCCCTAGTACCAAAAGCAATGCAGTCATGTTAACATAGTGCTCTCACTGGGCTCCTTAGCCTCTCTTTTAAATGTATGCACTGAACACAGCTACATTTATTTCCTGACCCAAATTAGGTCTCTTATCTAATTTTGAGCACCTGTGTATGATACTGCTTGGTGCTACACAGGCTTTGTCTACTGGAAGGGTGCCAGAAGCACATTCTATTTACAGTAGGTAATCACTTAGAAGAGGCCATATTCCTTTTGGATTGACAGTGAAGCCACACCAAACTGGTGCGTAAAAGATTTAAGTGTTCCTAACTAACTCAGTCCAAGCTCACTGAGGCTAAAGGAAGAGTGGGAACATGCTCATAGAGTCCAGATCCAGCCTCAGTCACTTGGTGATCCCACACTGGGAAAATATTATTAAGTTTATGATGCTGTTTTAAAACAGTTCACAGTGTTTCAATCCTGACTGCCAGGTCCCCAATACCCTCACATGGACCACCCCCCATCCTGCCCACAGCCCAGGACCACACTTCAGTCCCTCACCAGCAACCTCGCAGGATGCTGGCCTCTGACTTCCATGGGGAAGCTGACATGGCAGCCCATCCTAGGCCTGCCCCCATCCCCAAGGAGGTGTCCGATGCCCGGGGCTGGGGCTGCCCTGGTGCCCTTGGCTGGGGTAATGGGGTGAGCCTGGGCTGCCAGGCCCTGCCCTGCTGCCCTGTGGTTTTCCCTGAAGCTGCCCACACCCCATCCCCAGGGAGCCACCAGCCCTTGCTGTCCCCTGGTGGTGATTCCTCTATGATCAGTAGATGCTGCCTGGCTCTTTCCTACAGGTCAGGATGTTAAGAAGAAAGGTCAAACTCCAAAGATAACCAGTTAAAGCCACTGCTACTGTGCTGCAAAGCAAAACCAAATGAATGGTCATAACCATGGTCTCTCTCCTCCTCCTCAGAGCCTAGACTATGTACTTAAAGGCATAATTGAATATAAAACATATACTTAATTCCTGACAGAAACAGAAACTCCTTTTGGATTTGAAAGCCCAGCTACCCTCTCACCCCATGAGGAAGGTTTGGTTTTATTGTATAGTCTATTCTCTCCTCTGAACAGCTCTCACTTTCCTCTTTGAGTCCTTCTGGCAAGTATTGATACGCTTCTTTCTTGCTAAGAAAAGGACACCATGAACCTGTCATCCTTCAAACTGTTTCTCAGCTCACTTTTGCTCTGGTGTCTCTGTGAGTTAGGTATGAACTCTAATGATTAAAGATAGTTAATCCACTATGGTTTGTTGAACTTCCTAAGTATTTACAAATACTTGGCAGAGCAAGTGAGAAAAACTCGAACAAATGACATTCCTAGATTTGCATCTCACTCCAAATATGATATGGTAGTTATGGATGACTTTACTACAACCCTCAGAGAACAGTTTAGGTATCAAGCAGTTTTGGAAAAAATTCTAGAAATTCAGAGATTAGAAACCATTTGAAAAGTCCAATTCTGCCAGATTATGGCACTAGAGGCCATGCAGTGAACCCTTCCTTGCTCTTTGTCCTTGACTGGTCCCTTAAATCCAAGATGCTGAAATGAATCAGCAGATCAAATGGCAGATCATGACTGAGGCACTTTCTCCAGGCAAAGGAGGCTCAGGCTAAGCCAGATGCAAAACTGGCCAGGTTTAAGGGGAGGCTTCAAATTTGCCCCGAAGATCTTTCAATACAATGATGGGCCTTGCAATTCAAAAGCCAGAGGGACATTATGATTACTTAATGTTGTATTTCAAAGCAGATACAGATGGAAGACAACCACGTTCAAGACCTGCAGTATTACACAAATGTCTGAATCATCATGTTCTGTGACCTTGAGGACAAGAAGTCTGCTCTGGCAGTAAGAGAGCCACTCATTCTTAGGTGATGTAGTAACATCAACATCAACAGACATTCTCTGGGAAGGCAGCCTTGTGTCCTGTCTCAGGGCATTCTGTGGGACATTAAAAATAAATTGATACTGTAGCAATGGTATAGAACATAAGGGTGCTTGTAAGGGATCTTGCTTTATTTTCAGGCCATAGCCATACAATCTGAGCCAATATAGATGGCACATATAGCCATGTGGAATGTTTCATTCTTTCCAGCTGCTCCTCATTACCATTTGCTTTCAGTAATTTCAAGGAATACTGTAGCTGCCATTTCCAGGTCTCTGTCAGACTTTCTTCCAAAGAAAGGGATTCAGGTGGCTGTAGTTGTTCCATTTTTTTCCCAAAGAAATCAGACTTCTCATACAGTGTAATAAGGGCACTGTGTCCCCAGGAGGGACTAATTCTCATTTCCTGGTTCATCACTGGAGGTAGGTAAGTTACAGAAATAATTCTGCAGTCTGTGACTACTGTTGCACACTGGAGCTAGCGCTCTTAGGAGAAGGTTTAGAAATGAATTGCCTATTTACAAAGGAAGCCCGGTGTAGTCAGGACTGGCTTCTTCTATAAAGAGTACAGAGGGAATCCTACTGCACTACTAAAATAATAGGAAGAGTAACAGGCATTGCTACAGAAATGAGTTGTAGGTGTGCAGGAACCCCAAAGGAGGCACTGATTTTGTCAGATGCACAAAGGCAGCTGTCACCTCCTCCCAATGGCCATTTGGGGAGCGGATGGGGAGTGATGCATAGACAGCCATCTTGTTTCTAGTCAGACTCAAAAATCCTTCTTTGCCAAGTAAAAAAGAACAAAAATGTGTTGAGCAAAAGATTTAATTTCTCAGTGTCTATGGGGAAATAAACAGACAATGGGAAGCAACATAAAAAGCACATACATGAAAGACTGTTATTTAAAACCAGTTGACATAGTCATTTTCAGTGGAATCTGGCTGGCTGTAGCCAGTATTTAATTCAAAAATTCTTCAGGAATGAAGGTCTTTTGCAGGCCAGCTTTATTTGGCTGGGGCTGGGGTTTTGCTTTTTCCCACATCCCGCCTGCTGAAGTTAGAGGTTGATGGCACGGAGCCTGATTCTTCTGCCTCTTCCTGTGCCGGACACAGCCAGTCAGCATCACCTCTTTGTTAAACTGTCTGCTAGAACTGCTGTATGCAAGAGAAGTTGGTGTGAGGCAGGGAAGGAACAGGATCACCTGATCTCCCTTCTGAGAACAGACCAAAAAATTACCTGAAGGATGATCCATAAGGAGTCAAAGAAGTTAAAGAAACCACATACAGTCCAGAATGGGCTATCTGTGGTCCCATGGCAGTAACAGCTTTCCTGTTTGATATCCCATAAGCCATTAAGGGATGTAAAAAGAGGCTTTCTCACACAGCAGGCAACAGCAGCAACACACTTGCTCCTAGAACTAGACATAGAAAGTGAAAATAATGGCAATTCTAAAGAACCTTTTTGAAGCACTGACCAAAAAAATTAGATAATAATTTTCTATTCCTTAAGAAAAGTACAGCTGAACTAAGGGCACTTAGAAACTCTGCCTTTACAAATGAGGGATACAAAAATCACTCCTGCTCAAATGTTCAGCAACATGTAGCAGGTAGAGAATACACAACAGGCTGGTGTGGTTGAGCTACAAAAAGCTACTTAAAGCCCCTAATATGACAACAGTAAGGTAACCAACCCAAAGCCATCCTTAAATCAATAACAAACTCCACTATACTCCTCTCTCTTGTACACCTCACTTGCTCTCATTCTGTCTCCTGCGATGTTCAGCCCAGGTCTGCTAAAACTGAGGTATTGTCTCTTGTTGACTCTGGTAGGCAGGGGGGCAGGGAGCAGCTGATATGGCAACTCCAGATGTGCTTATTCTATTCTTTGAAACTGTTCATCAGAAAAACAAAAAGCTCTCTGTTGCCATGGAGACAGTATCTCTGGCACTGATGTACGCAGTGGGCGGCAGCAGCTTCCTGGCTGAAGAGACGCCAAAGAGCCGGTACTTCAGCGAGCTCCTCACTGCTGAGCATGCTCTGAAGCAGAGGGTTCAAGTTTGGATGACAGGCAGACTTCTCCGAGATGGCCAAGAAAATGAGAAAGTGGTGGATCCAAGGATTCATGGATTTTACACCAAAAAATTCCAGTGATGTTAAAATTAATTTAGAGTCAAGCAAAAGCTGTATAAACCCGTAAGAGGCAGTACACAGAGAAAGCTGGTAACCTTGAATTATTGTGTTTATAGAGATAATACTAGGAACAGTGGAGAAATTAAGCAAGATCTTTTTGCAGGACTTTTTTTTTTTTTTTCCAGGAAAGCAGTGAAAACTCTATCTCTTGAATCACTTAAAACTTATATCTGCACTCAGTAAAGGAAATGATTCTCTGCTGGTCCCCAGGAGACACATGAAATGAGACCAATTAGGATTTCTCCAGCTCTAAATAGAAGGACTGTGCAAAGACATACTTTACCCTTATTATGTTTGAAAGTGAAAATGACTAGTGTGTGCCCCAGCTGAATTAAAATCAGGGCTTGTATTATGTAAAAAACCAGAGAAGATGATCTGGTCTGTCCTTAAAATCTCTGAAAACATCACCACCAGATCAACTGGGAATACCTGTTATGAAGGCCAATCTTGACAGTGTCCAGTTGATGATACCTCAGAGGACAGTGAAAATAGCAGGTAATCCATCTGGCCATGAGTACGGTGCATTATACAGGGAAATAAATTTCACTGAACCAGGGATGTGATCTTGAAAATATGAATCTTCTACCTCTTGTAAATATGTACTGTATTTACCATATCTGATTACCACTCTTTTCCCAGGCAGATACTGCTAGTGATCAGAAATTATCCAGACTGTTTCACAGCCCAGACCTAATATAAGGGCCACTTTTATTTCTGGTGTAAAATGGTACATCCTAATTTAACTCACAGAAATTACTTGAATTGTAACAACATTACTCTGTTTGACTCTGAAGTGGGCAGTAGGACAAGGATCCACAAAGTATACAAAGTAACCTCGCTAGTAAAGATTAGGCCATGGGATTACTAGAAGAATTGTGTTGTGGGTTGTCCCATGACACAGAAGTAGATGTGACCTTCTGGATGTGCTCACAATAACACTGGAAAAGGTCTGGAGTTCTGCCCACTCTCATCTACATTTTTCTCCCCAAACCAGTTTTGCTTCATTACTGTTCAAGAAACTGAGAACGGCTGCTGATAGGAAGAAGCCCTATTAGCAGAGACACCCTCCTGGAGGTGGTAAGGAACAGACATTAGGCTGCTGTCTAAATCATGCAGCAGTCTAGCTGGCATGGGCTTATTCTTCCTGACATCTGCTTTCTGAGGTACTACCATCCATATTAGATTCCGTCAAAAGCCATTTTGCCACCAAGCTGGGTAGCTTCCTGGGACGTGTGTCGCTGCAGGGGGCCACCATGCTCCATCCTTTGTCCTGGAGAGATGACATCCACCCTAACAGCAGGGACTGGGGGGGTTACAATGTCTATATTCAGAAGCATTGGAGATTGTTTCCCCATGGAAATACTGCATTTGGCTGGCTAAAATGGAGCAAATCAATAATTTGCCACTGGAGAGTTAGAAATGCAGACACTCAGGATGTTTGCTCTGAAGTTATCTAACTCAGGAGAGTGTTCCCATTGGGGCTCAAATGCAGAGGTGTCTGAGTGGATGATACCTTTTTAGATGAGTCCAAGGGAAATATGTGCTACAGGATGGGGCATGGAGAGTTCAGCAGGTGGTGAGGAGTGACCCCACAAACCAGTGCTATTTTGGGCACACGACATAGCCAGAAGACTCATCTGGTTTTCAAAATTGAAATTCCTTTCCTGGCCCTAAAATAATACATGGCTCTATAGGAGAACCATGTGTTAATTGGTACTTCAATTTGACCAATTTAATTTTGCTTCCTAAATTTTCCATATCATAGATGGTTGAATGCAGCATCCTGCTACTTCAAATGTTGCATAGCATTGCTATGCTCTGTTAAATAACTTCCTTCTTCCTTGCCAGAAATAGCTACATTTGAATAGTGAGTGAAGAGATCTTAACATTTGTAGTCTCTAGAGCTTCTAGTTGGGATTGCTGAAATGTATAAACATAAACCTGTTTTGATTTTGCTGTCTGGAGAAGCAGCAGTTAATAGGGAGGAGCATCCAGTATGGTCAGTTTAGCCACTCCACCAGAACCTGTCATGTAAAGGACATTTCTACCCAACCTTTCCTTTCCTCAATCCTTTCTGCTGATCTCTGTATTTAGATGACCTGAAAGACACTACTCTGGAGCCTGAGGAGGACAGGATACTTCACTAGTGCTGTTGTAAGCTGTGTTTTAGCCTCCGTGACAGAATACTGAGTTGGTTTAAACCTTGAGCAAGCTGATGGTGTTCCACTTTCTTAGGAGTCAGACTACTGAACAATAATGGAGCTGAGGGACCAGTCAGAGTCTCTGGCAGGGTGACTGGGAGGGTATTGCTGCTGGCAGGAGTGTCTGAAGCAGTGAATGTGCCCAGCACGCCAGTGAGCTGTGTTCACTCATCCGAAGGCTGATTTAGCTCAAAGGTGGTTCATGAGACCTTGGCCCCTCTCCAGCTCTAGCCTTCCCCCTTCTCTCAGAAATTGCAGCATGGGTTAAAGGCAGAAAGACTGAAGAAAGCACAGCCTTACTTAACCACACACAGAATAAAAAAATGTCTACAGCAACATGGAGAATTAAGGGGGAGGAGGTAAAAGGAAGGAGTGAGATAAGAGAAGAGGGAGGGAGGGAATGAAAGGATGGCAGGGGATCTTTTCCAGCCCTGCTTACAAGGTGCAGGATAATTCATGGCTCTTGTTTACACTGCTCCAGACCACATCACAGACATTCCTGGTTAATGGCTTCCATCTGGAGCAGCCATGTGCTGCCCAGCCTCCCCCTCACCATGCTGCCAGCAGAGGAGTGTCTCCTTCCAGACCTTCCCACACTCCTACCTCTCACAGACTGCTGTCACTGAGGGGATTGGTGCATGCGCCATCTATCCCCAAGACATTACTGTCATGTTTCCATGACCCAAGATAAGGGGGCTGGGATATACCTCAGCAGAAAGCAAAGGTAATGTGGGGCATGATGTGCTGGAAATGCAATGCAGGGACCCCCAGTCATTCTGCACAAGCTCAGCCTAAGTCCAGCAGGGATTATTAGCTCTGACTCAGCATCAACCCTGTTGGACCTGAGCTGCTTCCCAACAGGACCAGTCAAGTGTCTCCGCATTGTGCCTCCCAGCACTCTGGGTTTGGGAGGGTTTATTAGCTTGGGCACGGTGCCAGACACGAGCTGCCTTTCTGCATCTATGTAGTACTTGAGTTAAGGGAGTTTCACCATGCTCAGAGCACAGTCGAAAAACACCTGCTTGGCTCTAGGGGAGACCAGGTCTGGCCAGGTTGATACTAAGCCAGGTTTAACAGGCCCTGCTGAATCCAGCAGGATTTGTGTGAAATCTCTCAAGTGTCTGTGCACTGTAGTTCCCAGCCCTCACAGTTCTAGCAGCAGTGTCCTGAAACAACCCCACTGGTTCTACCTGGGCCAGGTTTATTGGGTTGGGATCTACATTTTGCAGAAGTGGCAAAGCTGCTCAGAGATCTGAACCAGATCTGGAAGCAGCAAGGCCACAGTCACACAATGCAGCACAAAGCCTCTCTTTCTCAGTCGTGCCCTGGCCAGGCTCAACTTGCTCTGCATCCACAGCAAAGACTGAAGTGCAAGAGGCAAAGCTGTGTGTGGGCTCTGCACAGAGAGGATGCTGGGAGGCAAAGGTGCACTGGAACTGGAATAGGCAAAGGAGATGGTAGCAAATCTGCTGCAGATCTGAGTGAGCTGCATCCAGAGGACCCAGCCTTCAGCTGGCCCAGAGGATAGCAAATGGGGCCTGAAAACTGAATTTAGACTGTCATGACATGCAGAAAATTCAGTGAAGTTGGAATCAAACCCAGGCTACCACAGCAGTTAAAAGCAAATTTATTTATTGAGTGTCCTAAAAGGTCTTGGAGGTGTGGTCATGGGTTAAAGGGAGAGACACAGAAAGATCAGCTTCTCACTCTGCTTTCTTTGTTTCCATCATGCTCTCTCTCAAACTCTTTCTCTCAGCTAAGCAATATATTCCCAGCATCTGTCAAGTCTGATCTGCTCTAAGCTCCAATGAGAGGCAAAAGAGGAGCTGAGATGGGAATGAAACAGAATCCCAGTCCGTGACGAGGCACTGAGACTCCTCACCGCGCCCCATGCGGGCTGCCCTGTCATAAATCATCATTTGTCAAATTCAATAAGCATCTTTAACACAAAAATGATGCTGTCTCCTGGGAGCCTCAAGTGCCTGAAATTTTGCACAGATGTGGAGATACAAAAATATAAGGGAAGCAAGGAGGAGAGGGAGGGAGGAGGAAGGAGAACAGATTTTGCATGGCAGAAATGGTGTTCTTCTCTTTTCTCTGCTCCATTCCCATCCTGTTGCCCTCCACCCCACTGCCACACATGCAGCCATGTACATTGTCTTCCTGGGAATGCTGCAGACCCAGCTCATGGCACATGTTTTGCATCCTCTAGAATGAGGAAGCAGGCTGTGTATACAACATGGAAAATCCATCTACTTTGAGGGTCACAAGCCTACCACAAAAAGCTTCCCTGCTAGCCCAGAGACATGTGGATGGCAGGAGGCCCCTGGGGAACAGCTTTCTGCTTTGGACAGAGCAGGTCATGGGGTGCATTTCATTAGAAATCACTCTGCTGCCCTTTCCACTCCCTGCCAGCAACATGAGAGCTGCAGCCTTGGTTAGTCCCCTATCCCTTATTGTGCAACAACAGGAGGTGGAGAATAGGGCTATCTTGGGGGGGTCAGCTGTGAAATCTCACTCCTCAGTGGAACGTGCTGCACTCTGGCCAGAGCCAGGGACCAGCACTGTTGTAAGAAAAGGTTGAGTGCAGGCTGCTGTGAGCACTGAAGCTTGAAAGCAGGCTCCATTTATGCACGTACAGGTTGCATTGCACCGTATATTATCTATGCTTAAAATGCCACGTATAAATAGGAATAGATGCAAATACCCACAACAGCCATTTTGTCTCCCCCTCAGGACTACAATGCCTGTCTCCAAAGTATGAAGTGTGAGTCTCTGAGCTGCTTGAGCTGAAGTAGACAGAGGTGAGAGACCAGCATCCTCTGCAGATCAGGCACCCATGGGACGCAGATCATGGCATGCCGTCATGACCAGCTGAAGCTTAGCCCAGCTGCTTGAGATGCATCCCAGACAGAGTCCTGCTTATGTGACACCCACCAGCCTGATTGACATCTGGGCCAGGGAGGATAAAGCAGGCTCGAACAGCCAGACTCTGGGCTTTTGCAAGTGGGGTATGGGCACAGGGAGACAGTGCAGTGCTCATTGGTCGATGGCAGGCTCACAGGCAGGCTGAGCTGCACGGCTTTCTTTGCACTCACTCACACACCCTTGTTGTCAATGAATCATTCAGGTCGCTGCAGACAAATCTCTAACCACCTATTACCATTTATCCTTTGAAGATATGTGTGCTACAGAGCGGCCATTTTAGAAAGAGTGTGAAGCTTTCTGAAACCTTTTCCAGAGGCTGTTTTGAATGTCTCTACTTGCTAAGCCACACAGATACCCTAGTACCACAAACTGAAGTGGCAGAGGGAAAGTATAAAGCCACATTAAAATTCAAAATAAATATTAAAAATACCTTCAGTAGATAAATATGCCTTGACTTTGAAGGTCAGAGTATTGATCTATCTGAAGGCTAGAAGCAAGTACTTTGTGCTGCACTTGTGATCCTCCACTTGGAGTTATTATCATTATTGGCATTATTGTCGCAGTAGCAGCACCTCAAGGACCTATTCAGGATCCAGATGCCATTACAATAGGGACACTGAATTCAAATGAAGACATGTGTGATGAACAGTCTGATTCAAAACAAAACCAAATTCTACATGACAAAGCAAGCACAGCAAATCTTTGTGAATCAAGCTCAGTACCACTGCAGCCAGACTGCTCCCAGCACCGAAGCCAGGATGTTAGAGGGGCTCTAGGGTCTCTGTACCATACCACAGTCCCTTCTGGAACCTTGGTTGTTGATATACCCAGGGACTAAATCCATCCTGTACACGGCATGTAAATCACAGATCTGTGCACTTGAACTACTTTTGGGATACTCCTCAACATGCTCCTTTTTTTCCACCAAAAATTTTTCCATGAGGAAAAAGAGAGGAACAAGGCTATTTGGACCAAGGATCAGCCTCCTGATCCCACCACAGCTCTGACAATGTGCCTGATGCCAGGTGATCCCCAGCAAACAGCCACTTCACCCACAGGCAGGTGGAAGGTATGTGCCTGTGCACTCACTGCAGGCATGCACAGATGGAGAGTATGTGCCCTGAGCCATCGCTCCGTGCAGGCACAGATGAGAGGCCCTGTGAAGCCTCTCCATGCATGGAAGATGTCGCATGCCTGTCTGGGTGCTGTCCCCCGCATACCCAGTGTGTTCAACACACTCACCCCACACATCACCCTGCCTTCTGCCCTGGCAGCTGCAGAATGGGACCTGCAGCTGAAGGCCAACACGTTTCTACCCAAGAGAAATGCAAAACCTAGCACACATGAAGAGGAGGAAAAGGGAAGTGCAGAGGGACGGGTTGCAGCAGAAGCAGTGGGAATTCCTGGGAATGGGGTATTTGTTGAGGCAGCTACCTGTGCTGATCACGTTTCTCCAACAGCAGCGGGTTAACCTGACTTAACCCAAGGAAAGCTAGCTTAGGTGTGCCTCTGTGTTCTGCAAATACATTCCACAAATCCAGTTAGAAGAGTATGCCTAGAGAGACCTGCTGAAAGACAGACTGTGGTATTATATAGGTTAGTTATTTCAGACACAGAAATAATTAGCTGAAACTGGGGGGAAATAATCTTAAAGAATAAATCAAATCTTTCCCCCACCATAATTCCTTGGAAATAGCTTTCCAACAGGATAAAGCTGTCTTTTTCTTTACACCTGCAGGGAGATATCAAACTCAAAGACTGCTGGTGTTACAGGTCTGAAGCTTGCCTAACTTCAGTCTTAAGCCAAGTAAATTCTGCTTGGTGAAAGAAGTAAATACTTTTCTTTAGACTACCTTCCAAGGAAAGAAAGGTTGTGTGAGTGTGCTGCCTCCACACCTCTCTCCTTGTTATCCTTTTAACACTGTGATTAGTTGCAGTCCAATTCGCAGAACACTCAGGCAATTAAATCCCAGGAAAAACCTCATGCAGTAAGTTTCATAAAAATGAATGGCTGGATCAAGTACTGCAACCCAAATTAGTGTCTCCACAGAAGGGAAGGCGGGCAAAATCTAACTGCAGTATGCTCTTGTAGCAGCCGGCTGACCAGTCAGCCTGTACTGGTGCCCAGTCAGCACACAGGCAACTTGCATATATGCAGTCTCCTACCCAAATGGGGTGTTTTAAAGATGTAGACATGACACGAGCTACTGTAAAGTAGGGAGAAGGGCGTGAATCAACAGGAGATGAAGCATCACTCATTTTACAGAAGATTCTGTCAGCAGTACCCGTTCAAAGCTGCTTGAAGGTCTTCACTGCCAGAGGCAATCTCAATAAAGACTAATGCTAAGTTACCATCTGTCTGTAACTCTGATATTAATGCAGGAGGGGAAAGGAAAAGATGTATGTAAATATTTTTCACACGTGGTTCCACAATTAATGAACAAGATAGTCACACCATACACATACCCATATATCTATTCATATCTTTCATTTCTCCTAAGCCCCTAGGGTATTGATAGTAAAAGTTCACAAACGCAAAACAAAGGTCATGATGCTGACAAGGTATCTTTATTGCCAGACAACTCCCCAACTCACCCATGATAAATTAAGGCCCTTATTCCTGCTTAACCCATAACCTTTGTAGTAGACCCTGAAGGTCAGCCATGGCAAGCTTTCCAACCTGGGAATGGGGGTGGATATGAGATTCACACTCAGAGGTTCCTTCTCTTCCTATCCAATGCACAAATCAGTTCACATAACCTCAGCAGTATATCCATACCCTCCCCCACAACACAGACACACAGAATACTTGCACAATTGCACTGCAGTGGAGATAAAGCTAATAGTTTACATGCAAACACATGCCCAGACATGTGTTCTTTCCTGGAGATGCCCCCTCCCCCTCATGCTTTACACATTATATAAGAATTTTATTCTCTAGTATGCTCTGAGGAAGGCGGCATTTTGCCAGATTTCAAAATGGCCCCATTTATCACCTAAATCCCCTACGAAAGCTAGGGAATAGGGTTTGTAAAACAGCCCAGATTAATGAGGCTGCATCTACATCTTAATAGCTTTTGTGTGTGCACCATACTTCAATCTGTTCTTTTGAGCAGTGTGTATTTCTGTGGTTTATGGACTTTCTTTCTTCATCTTACCGGTTATATCTACCTGTGCTGGCATTTCTGTCTAATGCTGTGTGCCTGCACTGCATGTGCCCAGCACATAAAATCTCCTTCCCTGGCTGTAGTTGGTTAGGCCGCGCGCAGGTGGAATTCTCCCTGTGAGCACCTCCCAGTTTGCAAATGTGATCTGTGTAGGGAAACTATTTATGGCAGGGCTTTGATATCCATTGGTATACTTTAGTGAGTGTTAAAGTCACCACTTCAGTGCCCGGCTCCTTAGGCAACAGAGGCCTATATTTTTTCTCTGTGTTAGGGGAATTTAATTTTGCTGCTATATATAAGAATTCTGGCGAAGTAATTAACAGAAGCCTCCAGAGGCTTCGTTATGAAAACAAGGCTCCACGTGCCAGCTTCAGAGGAACCTTGCACTCCTTGCAAACTCCTCCAGGCAAGGAAGATATTGCAGCTGCAAAGGGAACATAACCCAGGGCAGGGAACAGCAAGCACTGATGTGGTCCGTTTCTCAGTCCTTGATAAGAAGCTTTAGCAGAAAGCTGGAAAATGCAGCAAATTGAAAAAGGACGTTCCAGCTGGGATCACAAAAGCAAAGGGCATCAGTTCCATTGACAGTGAAGATTAATTTTTAAATTACATACCAAAAAACTGTTCCAAGAGCATTTGACCCGTGTCAGTCTAGTGGCTCCAATCATCCCTTATGTAGGACAGAGGGGATACTTGGAAATTCCCCTTTCAGAGTTTACCTTACAGCTCTTTGTTAGCTCCTTCTCCCTGGATTTTTTTCATCCTTTCCTTATCCATTTCTCTCTCTTTCCATGTCTCTGATGAGGAACTGCTGCTGCTCCTTTTTCCCCCTCCCTCCCCCTGTCTGCTGTCAGCCATTTCACTTGGCTTTTTCTGCTCTTGCATTCACCAGAGCTGAATTCAGTGACAGCCCCTTGGCAATTTCCCTTTGCTGGTGACTCAGGTAATTGGATCTGGTGCCTTGGGGAGCTGCCAAGCATGATGTCACAGCTCTGCAGAAAAAAATACCCTATGTAACTGCTTGATACACTAGCTAATGTCTTATCCCGGTGGAGGGAGGAACTCTGAGTTTGGGGGCTGCCAAGATTTCAGAGACTCAGAACTCTGTGGTCGAAGTGAATAAAGAATTATCTCTATTTTTGTTTAAACATGTTCTTGCTTGTTTACTATGTGCTCATTAACTGTCCCCTGACCAGGGAGTCTGAATGTTCATAATAAATACCGCAGTCCCTTTATGAATAGGGAAGGACTGTGAACCTTTCATTAAACAAAAGAAATGGGAATGAAACATCAATACAGTACAAGAATGAACAGCTCTATGCACAATGGTGTAACCCAGCATCCACGGTTTATTCTGCCCTTTAATAACGTTTGCTCACCAGTGCTTAAATCCGCTTGGATCCTTGATTCCTTCCAAAATTGCAGGAAGACATCTGTCTTTTCCTAGTTGCAAGGAATGAATCTGGAGGACAGGCTAGGGATCAGAAGGGATCAGTGTTAGTCTCAGGGTAGATATGAGAATGTATCTGAAATCCACTAAGAGAAGCAGCATTGATGAGAATGAGCTAATGGGTGATTCTTGCTAACACACTAATAAAATGGAACTGAAAGTTTCTGGCTCTTCCCTGAACTGCTCCATCTTGTTTGGAAAAGAAACCCTTGGGAATTTAGTATTCAGAAGAAGCTGACTGTTCCAAGTTCTGCTTTTCAGATGTTTTATGTTGATCTTCCTTCTTTGTAGACTTAAGGAATCCAGCCAGCAAGGATCTGGCATAGTGAGATGTTTGGGCCTCAGCTCTCTTCCCACAGTTCATCTGCAAGGCTGACTCCATTGCTAGAGGTATTGATTGCTTTGCCAAGAGGAGGGAATGGGAGTATGAGAATTCAGAAAGGAAATCTTTGATTGTCTTCACTGCATGAAACATTTTCCCCAAGCAAAATAGGACCTGGCTTTGCTTGCAAATGCCCCAAAAGACCTCACAAGAAAATTGAAGCCTTGTGTAAGATATAATCTGCTCTGGATCTCCAGTATGAACAGATGGGTTAGCTGCAAGAGTGTTTTTGTTCTCTCCACTGCTGCAGCTGGAGTGATGTTGAATAACCTGGAAAACTTAGCAAGTCCTGAGAAATAATCAATCATTTTTTGATAGGTCACATTTTCCAGCTAGAAGAGATCTGTCCTGACTTTCCACCATGCTCTGTCCAATTCAGCAGATGATAATTACTATTCTGCTGAGCTGGTTCTCACACAAGCACAAATATCATATTCCTCAGCTCTCTGTCATAGGTGTTTGTTCAAGCAGATCACCAAATCTAGGTCCTGCTATGTTCTCTAACACCCTTATATTTTTAATCCTGCCAGTCCAGGCCATACCCCTGGACTTCTGTGGCTTTGATGAAGGGATAAAGTTTCCAAACTTTACTGCCTTAGTCCAGCCCTCCTGGAGTGACTCACTAGTTTAGTTTCCTCTTTAGATGTTAGACCTTGCAGCTGTTTTGGGTGGCTTGGAAAATTATTTTGAGAGAGTCTGGAATAAAGGCAAGAGGGTTTCAGTTCCCATTTTTCCAGACTCTTGCCTCCTCACACTCTGCCTTCCAATAGCACACTGTTATATGGGGATCTAAACGATATCACAGCTGCAGAAACCTGCCATGCAAATGGCACCACTCCACTTCTAGAAAAGGTGTTAGAGGTCTTGCTGGGGAGAAGAGGCCACACCTATCTAGCTTCTCTTTAAGACCTCAGGTATACACAATATTTTTAGCTGGCTTGTCCCAGTGACACCACTCAGACTTTGGCAGCACAGCTGATATCAGTGGGTAATACAGTTCAGCTGTAGGATAGTCAGATGGAAGCCTCTTCAATTGTTAAGGAACTAGCAATGGCCTTAGAATGACTTTTTTTTTTAAGGGGGAGGGAAATGCAAATTTTTGTCACTTCTCCTGTTAGAGGAATTTAATTTGGAGAAGCAATTTGCTCTAGAGAAGCCATTTGCTGAGAAGTCTCCCTCTGTCCCTTAAGGGACAAGCCTCCCTCGTGACTGCAAAGGGACATCCACTGACATTTCCAGGACTACACATACAACTGGTAGTGCATCCCCTCAAAAAAAAAAAAGTACAAGCATGTATGATTTGTGACATGAAATACAAATCCACACCATTTTAGCCTCTCAGATTTCCTCCTTGGATCAGCTGAGCTGTTCAGTCTAGTCATTCAGAGAGATATATTGCTTCTGATTTCTCCACTTGAAATTCCCAGTCAACCAACAGAAGTTGTGTATGGATATAGGGACTTGGAAGTAACAAGTGACCTGTGAATAACATTCACCAGTGTAAAAAAAACACTGCCATATCGTGACAAGGCATCAGCACAACAGGGAAATATGAACACCTTATTTGGGAGCTGGTGCGAACACAGAGAAAGATAGCACTAGCAGTAGAGCATACAAGGGAAAACAAGCTATTCCCAGTGAAAGGAGTGGATCCCAGAAAAGGCAGCCTGGCTAACTGCCCTCCAAACCACTTTAGGAGACTTCAGTCTGCCCATCTGAAGACAGGGTGAACATATAGAAGGGGGCATCAAGATCAAATCAACAGATATAGTCAAAAAGAGCAAGCTGACTACACACTCAGCCCCAGGGCAGAGAACAATTACAGCAGCTGACTGCCTCAGCAAGCCCAGAGATCAAAGAACAAAGCATTATTAATCACTGCCATTATAATCATTAGCATAGCGCCCAGTAGTTCTGGTCATGGACCAGTACCTCACTGTGTCAGCCAGTGGGCAAACAGAGAAGGAAAGAATGGGCCCTGCCCAAGGAATGCCAAGTTTCAATATTAAATGTGAGACAACTACAACAGGAATGAAGGGGACAAAGAAGTGATAGTGTCACAGACAGAAGAAAGACACTTGGAATCCTGACCAACAACTCTTGGCTACCATCAGGGCAGCCTCTCAATTACCTGGAAACAAGCAGGTTGCTTAAAGGTCCTTACAATGCATTCTGGTTCTTTTAATTCACTAAGATGGTTTATAGAGGTGCCAGATATCCATGGTTTGTCTCTTGAAACATCAGCTGAAGGCAAGTTTTGGTTATTCAGAGTAAGGAGGGGAGAACGAATCTCCACCTGGAAAAATGCTGACTGAACTTTGGATATGTGCATGTGCTCTGCAATGTCTTCTCCATGCTTTCCAGCACATGTTGCGTGTTCCAATACTGCCCACAAGACAGTGACCACGTGTAATGTCCCCCTGAAACCAGGGCAATTGCACTATCTGTTCTCAGAGTACTTTGCATGGTTCACACCTTCCAAAAGCCACATCACACCTGGAACTTCTTCCTCTCAAAGGAGGGAGGCTGAAAAGGCTATTTATCCTTGGGTGGTCCAGGATTGGTCTGAGGCACAGCTGGACCTGACAACTGATTCTTATAAAAGAGGATACCAGATACCACTCACCAACACTGCAGGGATCAGACAGGAGATATGCCCTTGCACCAGAACAACTGTCCCTGTGTCACTTCTCTGTCTTTCATCAGTGACAACATCCATGCTATTTTTCAAATACCAACAGAGTCCACGATCTTCCAAATGTTTCTAGTCAATATTGTGACCAACAAATGGCGGTATTTTTGGTCTTCCTCTAGTACACCCCTATGAAGATCTTACAATGTTTCAGACATCAGTTAATGTGATCTCCCCATCTGTAATCTCTCATCTCCCTGTCATGGTCCATTACCCCTGTATCACCAGTGGAGAGGACGGTGTCTCCTACACAGAATTACCTACTCAGAGCCACACAGCCAATGATGACTTTGGAATTTGAAAGAAGAGAAGACATGTCTGTCCACACTGGGTCTTCCAGCTCTAGGCATCATTCTCCCACTCCCATGTGATTCCCTTATAACCACATCTGTGAAAATGTCCTGCTTAAAGCTTCCTTTTAATCTTTCTTCTGATGTCTCCACATTCTTATTTTGTAATGGTCATGCTCACATTTTGCTCATTTTCCCAGCGCTCTCATAACATCCTCAGATGGAATTCTTTTCCCCTTTAGAAAGAGATTCCAGCCACTTCTTGGAACCCTCTGTATTTTATATATCTCTAAATCAGACTGTTAAATAGAGCCTATTCCTCAGTATCTGAATATCTCATAATCTTTAATATATTCATAGTGACAATATCCCATGAAGGAGGCAGATATTACTTTCTGCTTTTTAAAGTCAGGAAGCAGAGGCACAGAGGGACTAACCATAACCACTAGCCAGTGCTAAGCATTCATTGCAACACACATCAAGGACTAAAACAATGAGACAATTTCAAATTCCAGCATTGCTGTTCATTTTCTAAGACTGCTTTCTGAAATTGTTAAGGGGTCAATTCTTCCATCTTTTATCTCTTGTCATGAGGTTGTGTCCATGTAACAATTCTTGAAACACAGTCTCATTACTCCAGGAACAACAGCATGACTGAAGAACAACTACACAAAAAGACACTGTCCCAGCTGTTCCAAAATTTCCCACATGAGATATCCTAACAGCAAGTAGGAGGATAATTGCCTTAGTATTATTCTCCTCACCATGGCTCACAAGGAACCAGATTTGGTTAATAAGGGCCATGCTGATTTGTGTAATATCTCTTTTGGTCAAATACTCATGGCTTTCCCCTAATACAGTCTCCATCTGGCACTGCTGGAATCAGAAAACTCAGCAAGGTGGACCACTAATCTGACCCAGCAGGACATTTCTTACACTGATATAAAGGTCTGGAAAAGTATAAAAATCTCCATTTCTTTTGTAACCATTCTTTATACTGGAATTTTTTTGTTTATACTGGAATAATATTCATTGTGTCTCCTTTAACGTCCTGATGTCACCACTGTTAACAATGCAGGAACTGCACATTGGCCTATGCTATGCAATATATGTCTGCAGCCCTTCTTTGTATGAACAATCCTAAAGGAAGGGCCATAAACTCTCCCTCCTTCAGTCAAAGGCTGCAGGTACTGTCCCTAAGTGATCAATTGCCTTGCCCGGACATCAATATCTCAGCACAGGTACATAATTAAGACACATCAGTGTATCTGTGTCAGTTTATGGGATAAAAATGAGAAGCCAGTTGTCTACCTAAGGAAGTATTTGAAGACCACATGGTCTGGTTAGATGAGTGAAAATGATTATGCATATGTGGGAACAAGGCTATTAAAAGGAGGAATAAGGAACTTTCTAAGGCTGGCAAGCATCTCAGCTGGCCATTTACCAGAAAGATCAATTAACTGCTCACCTCATGCACTTCACAAAGAAACAGAACAGCACACCAAAGGTAATTTCATCCTCTGGCATTTCATCTCACCTACTCAGAAATATACCTTAAAAAGAAGAAAATTGTCCTCTTAACAGACTATGGAAGATGCCTAAGTGACTCATTTAGGCAATGTCCTAAGGTTTAGAAAGCTAATGTTAGGCGAGGTGTATGCCACCCTGAAACTTTCATTTTGATTTCTGTTCAATAAACTTCTGAATACAAGACAATTCTAGTGCACTGGAGAATAAAACCTGATATGTGCAAATATTTACAAAGCTAAGTAGCATTGCTGTAGGGTTCCAGGCTGCTTAGCCTGGCATTAGTTCTGTGAAACTGGGAAACAGTGAAGTATAAAAAGAAGGTGACACAACTGATGCCAAACAAAGTGACAATACAGAATATCTTGTCCCACTGAAAACATCAACATTGATTTTAATGCATTTACAAATTTGGTTGGTAAGGTAACTGGTACAGGTACAATATATTTAGGTTTCTGTAAGGCAGCTGACTTTGTCTTTTCTGGCCTCTGATAAAAGAATATCACTACACAAATCAATGTTGCCCTTACTAAACAAATTCAATTCCCACTCAACTGATGCATCATTAGAAAGTAATTGTAAATGGAGGATTACCATTATATGTGACTTTTTCTACTGGGCACCTAAGAAATCTGTTTTGAGAGCAAAACTACTCAATATCTCTATTAATTAACGAAAAGAAAAATAGAAAATCCATTTGTTTGACAGAAGAATTGGCAGAAAAATAAATAATGATGGGTCATGGTAGTTACAAAGGTCCACCTGGAGATCTTTGTTAGCTGGGCTTATCCAAACAACACATCTGATTACAGTCAAGTGCAAAGTCATATAACTAGCACAAGAGCTTCGAAAATGGGAGTGTCTCCAGGACTGCAGGAACCTGGAGAAATATTCTGAGATGATGAGAGAAAACCGAATACACATATCTGAAGGAAGGATGCTGATCAGCTGGAAAAGACTGTGAAGCAAGAACCAGGAATAATATGGGAGCCATAGAACACATCCCTCTATAACAGATTGGGATGGTTAATCTGTTTATTTAAGGTAGTCTGTTTACAGTCTCTAAGTAGATATATATAGGAAAGA
This sequence comes from Pardalotus punctatus, assembly GCA_013400915.1. Classification (NCBI taxonomy): domain Eukaryota; kingdom Metazoa; phylum Chordata; class Aves; order Passeriformes; family Pardalotidae; genus Pardalotus; species Pardalotus punctatus. The sequence goes on along the minus strand of VZTX01012928.1, from coordinate 72,014 downwards.
GTTCTGACAGTGCTGGACTGTATTGTTTTTAAGAAAAAAAGGCGTATCAATATTTGGTGGTTTCAATCAGACACAAGGAAGGTTTAGATAAACACACCAAAAAAGTTTTAACAGTAAGGTCAATTATCTTGTCTAAAATGCAGAAGAAATTCTGCTCCTGGAGTTCTTTAACTCAAGAGAGAGCTTAAAAACATACTCCCACTCAGCCCTCGGTCATCCCTTACACAACTGATCCACAAACAACTTTGGATCTTTGGTTTGTGCTACACCCAGCACAAAATTACCTATACGATCTTTACGTTCTTCAGCTGGTCACTTGTGGAACAGTTAGTGTTACAAGGGCATGGAGAGGGGGGTGGGAGCTAGATATCCTCGTGCCACTGGATCACAAAGTGGAACAGGGATTCAGAACAGAAGGATACTGAACTCAGGAGAACCCAACGCTGTCAGAAAACAGACTGATCCCCTCTCCTTCCTTGGACTTCACTGCATAGCCTCTCTCTAGCTTGATTAATCCCTGCCTATCCTGAACCACTGTCATAGCCCAGCTATCACAGACATGATGGAGGTACAAAGCAGAGCAACACCCAGCTCACTCCCTTATGTGAGCTGCCTTACCAGAGTAGGTCATCATGTTCATTAGTAATGTCATCCAGCACAACTCTATGTGCAGTAGGAGAGAGAAATTCTACAAAGTAATTTTTTCTGAATCTTTTAATAGAAGCCTCTGGAGTAAGTGAATAATGACCCTTATCTTAGGGCAGGCCCTGCATGCCCATGACTATGCACAATTTGTGTGGGGAAGAAGGTGACAGAAGTGCAAAGCCTCTGACTTGTGGCTTTTCCATAGCCAGGACTTGTGCCCTTATTCATTGAGAGGATGACATGTGACCCCTGCAGCCACAGGGTCACAGAGAAGCTATCAAGGAGGGCAAATATTAAAACTGCTGTGTGGAAATGCATCAAATATTTGAAAGTAACACTGAGGGGATGGCAGTGCTAAAGGTGTTAGCTGTTTACTTGTGTTAGGGCAGAATATTTGTGTATACTTGTGTAACTCCTCTCTGAATATCTGAGGAGTACCTAAAATGAAACAGAGGGGGATGTGTACATGCAGGGATTTTTTCTGCTTCTTTTGTGTTTTATAGAACCTTACTATAACAGCCATGACTGCTGATTTGAAATGACCCCAAGTCAGACACCACACAGCCCATTGATGTGAATTGAAATGAACCTTTGCATCACTCTGATTCTGGGATTTGATTTAGGCTGTCTTTTTTTTTTTTTAGTTGTTGCTGTTGCTGTCATAAGCTCCACCACATATTCCAGTTTAGTCTCATGGGACACATGACACTCAAAATGGTAAGTGTGTGGCTATAGATTTTGCCAGCAAGAATCTAGGACACATGTCAAGGCAACAAACAGTCTTTCATCCCTAAGACTGGCTGTGGCAGAAAACTTGATAGCTGCCAATTCATGTGTACTCAATCCCTTTACCCCTGAAAACTTTCTTGACCCATCTTCCCTTCACCAGTTCAAACTCCTGTCTTATTCTTCTGCTATACAGAAAGATAAGATTAAAAATCAATTGTCCTAAACAAAAGTGCATTGTTTCTTCCAGATATATTATATTTCCATACCAAAATTAGTTCACAATTTATTAAACATTTTCCTGGTCTAGAGACATAGAATTAGAGATGCAAAGCTTGAGGAGTAAAGCTCATCATAGTAGCTGCAGAGAAGTGGGCAGCCAGGAGTTTGGAAGCCTTTGCAGGTTCCATGCTGGGCCACAAAAGCATGAGCTATCCTCTGGTAAAAACCGGCCCGGGGCTATATCAATTTGAGAGACAAATTGACAGTTTCCATTTAACCAGCTCATGTGCCCCTGTTCTAAAGTTACAAGAAAAGTTACATAGAGCTATTGAAAAGATATAAGCTTACAAAACTGAAATTTAATAAAATATGAATCAGAAAATTCTCATTTCAGTCAAACAGACAAGTAAATAGAAAGTAATGTAGGAGCATTAGGGCTCTCAAAGATCCCTCTTGTTCTATGGCAGTCTATCTTAAGCGTTCACTGAGCTCTATCTAATCTGTGCTGACACAAAGAAAAGGATGCCTTTACTGAATCAGGTTTTGGCCATTTCTTCATTTACCAGAAACTTACAAATTCTGATCTTTGACTAGGACTAGCACAGACCTGTAGGCTTCTTTTAAAATGCTAGCCACCCCTTTGACAGCAAACAGCTTACTGAGAACTACTCCCTCAAAATGTATCTCCACAAATTGTGCTTCTATTTCATGATGGTTTAATTTACCTCATATTTCTGCCATATCCTTAGAAGAAGGTTAGATGAGACACTGAAATCCTTATTAAAATCCAGATAAATACCTATTATTTTGCCATTCACTGTTAGGCAGTTACACTGTCAAAAAGGGATTTAGATTGCTTTGACATTATGCATTCTTAACAAATGAAGCCAGGTTGTCCTAGATTACCATGATATCCTTTAGCTCCTTATGAATTGATTATTTGATAATTTATTCCAGTGTTCTTTCAGATATTGAAGCTAGATGACCAGCTTACAATGTCGAAGTCTGCTTTTACCCCTTTTTAAGATGGACACTTCCCTGCCCTCAATTAATTCTCTTTAACCTCTCCATACACATATTAATGCTGAGCAAGCGATTAAGTACTCTGCTCAACAGTGATGCAATCAACCAGTATCTCAAGATCCACTGTGAGACATCCCACGTTAATACATTCCTGACTCAGAGCTCTGTTGTGTATTATTGAACCCTGTGAGTTGCTCTGCCTTCAGAAACATCTTTTGCTCATTTACTTCAGAACAACGTGTAATGCAATATGGTCTCTAAAACTCGATTTTGCTGATGTTAAAATTCACCAAAGCACTTTACAATTGAATCCTTTCTGAGGAATGGGGATGCACCCTGATTTTGCAAGTGGACTACTTTATACATGAAAGAGGGAAAGAAGTTTTAGGTGGACTGTAATATAGTATAGCAAAAATAGAAACAGATGGTCCTACCATGGATGAAATAAAACCTGCTAGTAGTTTATACAAAGAAAATCAGGAAAAGTATTTTTTCTGTTGGTAAGGCTGAAGTGCTACAAACAGCACTGTCAGGCTTGCTCTGTGTCAGAAGAAAGCCGGACAATGGAATGTAACAGCAACTGAGGTACCATTAAATTAGAGATTTGCGCTGTAAAATGATAGTGGATATGTGTGTTTTATTTAGATTTTTATGTTTTAATTTTAATTGATGTGTTCTAGTATCACAAACCAATTAATGATTAACTATCCTTTTTAAAACCTTTATGATACTGACGCTAAACCATGACACTTCCGTGAATTATAATCCTATTACAATCCTATTGAGTCTCTTGGACTAAAGGTTTGTGGCCCTTCAAAAGCATGCACATGCGAGTGGAGATTTCTCTCCCCATGACAGACTCCTTACACTGACACTAATATAATATCACAGTGGCCTGGAGATTGCTCAGTATCTGTAGATATTGGAGTTCTTTAGTATTGGGGACATTTCAAAAGTGTATATTACTACAGTAATTTTAAAGCTGCAGGATAGAAATATCAGAAAGGCTAAAATTTACATGCCAAAAAAAGCTTATGATTTGGGCTGCAATGCCACGTGGATCCCTGCTGCCATCAAGTCAAATGCTTTCATGAATGACATCAGAACACAGTAGCAAACCCCGTTGTATAGGACTTTGTTTTGTTTATGCACTGCACAGCTAGACTGGCCTAAGCTGTATAAGCAGGGACATCACCTATATAAGCATCTCTCTTTGTACTGCATGGAATTCCTTTCTCCATATGCTCATAAACTCTCTCTCTAGAGTATCTGAGAGCAGAACAATGCATGGCATCCCACTGGGCTGGTTTTCTTTCCCACGTCTGAGGAAAGGTAAAACCTTTTTCTTCATTGTAACTGATTTAATTGTATTTTCAAGCTGCTTCTTTCCTCCCTTCCTCTCTCTCCCTGTTTTAACTCTTTTCACTCCTGCTTTCTTTTTATCTCTTTTTTCTTTCACCTTCTAGTCTTTTCTCTGCTGTTTTTAGATCTATCTTCAGTAAAGCCATAGAAAGCAGATTTGTATCTTCAAGCAGAATGATCTGTAAAGCCATGACCTTGCTTACAGAATGCCTTGCTGTTCATTACCCTAAGGTTCAGAAAACAGTGCTATAATATGTAAAGAAAGACGCTTTTCTAATAGATTCTTGGATAGTTTTGCAGGCAGCCTTGAAAATAAACAGAAAGACCTAGAATTGATGTAGAAAGTATTGGGGGAAGGATGAAGCCTTCTGGGGCTCTTCACATGACTTCTTTGAAGGCAGAGGAAGCAACTATCTGTGTGCATGTCATACAAACAAACATTCTTACAAGCAAAAAGGATCCATTTCAAAGGCTCCCTAATTATCACTAGTGTCTGGAGTAAGAAAGTTTTGCAGGGCCCAGCCGGAGCTAGAAGCTAGCACTGTAGGCAGGTCCATGAGAATAAAAACAGAGCCGCCAGAACCCTCCATACCACAACCAAACCTGAACCTCTCCTGAGGACTGTCCTAGATTTCAGTGACAAACAGGCACACAGGAGCATCTCTTCATGGGCCACTTAACTATCTTGTTTGAATGTGGGAGGTTCAACACCAATTAGTCGCTTGGAAGATCTGATTGCTCCAGAGATGGTATTGATAGGACTGGCTGAACAACAGTATGGCTCAGAACAGAGCAGAGCTTGACCTCTTCTTCAAAGCCAGTGTTAAGATTTCCTGTCATCTGCAGCCTAAGCTGCTCCTGGGCATCCTTTGCCATTCATCCCAGCCACAGCAGACATGTGTCTCAAATACAAGTAGTGACTGATGCTGTAAAACAGATCTAAGGGGTCTGTCTTATGATACCAAAATGCCCTAAATTGGAGAATGGGGGATGTGTAGTATCTTAGGTCAGTGTATTTTCTTCACTGTGTTGTTGGTGGTGAGCTTCTGCAAGCAATACCCAAGAGTTCCCTATACTCTGAAGTGCTAGTCACTCTAGGGGCATAAAACCCACTCTTGGTTTACAAAAAAGAGTGATTCAGATGTTGTAACTGCAGAATTTTTTAAGCACAGCATGCCTATAACTGCATGGAGTGGAAAGATGAGCTTCACCATACGTCTTTCACCACCCATGCAGGCACACCATCAGACCACAAGCCAAATGCAGCTTCTGTATCTGTGTATGTAAGGAATTAGAAACTTCGTGTGTGTGTGTGTGTGTGTGTGTGTGTGTGTGTTGTAGTGTTTTTTCCCGTTTTTTACAATACCTAAACCACCACATAAATTAAAGCTAGAAAAGTTGTATCTGATCCCATTTCAACTGTCCCTTTACAGTCAGTATAGAGTGGCTTCTTCCAGTCCCCAAGCACTTTTTTCCAAGCACTTCTGTTGTGTCCCTCAGGGTTTTCTTAAATTTGGTGTGATGGAGACTTCCCACGTCCACTTTGAGCAATTTAGACTTCACTTGTTTCTATATTGGTATGTATATGATTTCTTATCATCCTTTTCAAAACAATTAACAGATAAGTTTACCCATGTTTGTATTTGACTACACCTTACATTTGTCTCCATAAACAAATTTAATATGCTGAGAGATTATTTCTGTGTTGATTTGGCCAGAAGCGGATTTAAATGTGCTACTGACCTTATGTAACAGTTAAAGCTCCTTGGAACTAGCCATAGGTGCCTATTTTCTCCTACAAAAAGGAGCTATTGAGTTGAAAATTGTATTTTTAAGGATCTCAGAAAATCCCTCCTACCTGATCTGAAACAGCCCTAAAATTAAGTTGGTTTACTTGCTTGGGAAAAATACCTCCTGCCATGCTGGCCAAAACAAATTAATTTCCTGTTGGTCCTTCCCTGTCTACCTCTGCCCATTGCTGGTCTCTTGTTTTATTATTAGACTCTGAACACTTTGGGGCAGAGAGTTTTTTTTTAGTATTATGGTATACAGTGATCTTAGACCATGGGTAGGACTCTGAGGTGCTACTGGAAAAAAAGTGACCACAAATCTCAAGGGCTCTGCATCCTCATTTGGCAATTTGTAATTCTGAGTTAGGCACATAAACAAACACTCAAGAGAGAAGCAGGGAGACTGGGCTCTGGATTGCTTAGTTTTATTATTAAATGTTAGTATGATTAGTTATTCCTTTGAAATCACTGATGTGTCTAATGTCAGAGAGAGAAGACAGGTCCTATACCCTTAGGCTTTAACAACCTAAATGCGATTATATAGCATGAGATTTGAAAGCCTGAGTACATGTAGTTTGTTGAGTGTCAAATGTGGAGCAGGAAACAAGGGTAACTGCAGCATCTGAGGGAGGCAAGTATCTCAGGCAGGTTAAAAGGCAGGAGAATAAAAAGATTTTAAATATTACACTGGGAGAAGGAAAATGCAGGATACTCATGAAGAAGCATTCCTGCCCTGTGCAATATTCCTGCAGTGTGAAACTGCAGAATACTCTGAAACCTGACAAGGCTTAATAAGAAATATCACCAGTTTCAGTTCTGGGCCTCATAACTGGAAAGTGCTCACTTTACTTGCCTGCTGATCAAACATGTTTATTTACTGCATGAAGAGAATGACCCAACAGTGACCCTGCAAGGAATGCACTGCACAGATTTTAAGCATGCTCCTACCTCTAAATGCAGTGGGGGAAATACGGTGAAACGTGCAAGTACAAACAGAAAGAAAGCTTTGCAGAGAGTCCTGCCTGAACTGCTTGATTTTTTTAAATGCCTCCATGAGTGGGAGGCAGAAGGAGCTTCCAGGGAGCGAGGTAGCTCTAGCCCTGCAAAAGGAGCCCCGAGCAGCAGCGCAGCGCAGCGCAGCTCCCGCGGGGCACGGAAGTCCAGCACAGCCGCTGAGCTTGGCCGCGCACGGCCAGCAGGCTGTGTGCTCGCTCTGAGCTGGCCCCAGCTGCTGGTCCTTGCTCCTTTGACGTGTATGCGTGTGTTACATGACTATAGAAGGCGCAATCAGTCAGCTCCCAGGAATCTTAGCAACAGCCGCGTCCCCAGAAAAGGCTTGTAGCAGCTGGAGCGGTGATGACTCAGCAGCATGGTCTCTCTGGCCTCTTGCTGATCCCTGACAAGGACTGCAGTCCAAGTTCTGGCTCCCTTGTTTGGGTCAGTGCTTTCCTGCTGGCACCAGTAGATGAATTCCTGGATCCTGCTGGCCTTGGCATTCGAAAGCAACCAAAAAATTAGCTGATAGCTGCAGCCAAAAAAGTCTTTTGTTCTCTTTTTCCTTTAGCGACAAATTAAAAGAAAGAAAATCAAAACAGAATAAAACTGAATGAAACCCACAGAATCCTGTTAGTACACTGTAAAAGGAGACAAATGGCAGAGTTCGTTCATCTGTGACGGATGTGTAGGGGAAGATGGTCACATGCCAGGAGACCCACATCCCTGCGGTCCCTTGGGAAATGAAACAGATGGGTGGGTTGGGGCTGGGCTGGAGACTATACAAAACATCACTAGAAGGTTTGTTTATTTTCTGTACCGAGGGTTTGGGGCTGTGGTGTTGAGTAATTCTGTCGACATTTCACCTAGTTCAAGTCACTGGTGCAATGAATCTATTTGGCCTCGAGTTGTTTTCGACTCCGAGGATAATGTTTATATCACAGACTCTCTCCACCCTCCTTCAATAATTCCACAGACGAGCGAGAAGAAAAATTGGGATTAAGGAGTCACGGGTCAGCATTGCAGCGTGTCTGCACGGCGGGAGGAACCTTGTGCTGGGGCAGAGAAGGGACTCATGCGTGGGTGGGCAGAGGGTCTGCAGGGTCCCCGGGCAGTGCTGCCGCCGGGAGAGGGGCCCCTGAAGAGCGGAGAAGGGAAGAGAGCGGACAAGAAGGGGCCACAGGAGCCGCGGCGGGGGGCTGAATGTCTGGATTGTTTTGGCAGAGGGCTGCCGGGAAGCTTCCTGGTCCTGTGCCAGGCTCCAGCGAGCTCCGCTTAGTCCCTCCCTTTCACGAGCACTAAAAATTCATCCTGAAACAAAAACATCCATGTCTATGTGTGTATGTAACAATCTGCCTTCTCAGCAGCACCACCGCCACCCCGGCATCGCTGGCCTCATTACTGGGAGCAGGAAATGAGTAAAACACAAATGGCTGGGGAAGGAGGCAGGAGGGGCCGCCCCGCTCCCGGCCATAGGGGTTGCTGGGAGCTGCCGCGCCTTGGTGCAGATGTCGGAGACCTCAAATGTCCGCCGGAAATTACAGCTCATGTCGGGCGGGGAGACGTGCGCTTCCCCGGCTGGGGAGCCCAGCGGGAGCCCCCCTAGCCCGCGCCGCCCTCCCCGCGCTGAGGCCGGGAACCCCGGCCCTCGCCAAACACAGCTCGTAAATTAGCTCAACTGGAGAAAAATGCATGTAGGAAAATGTCTCGGAGCGGAGCGAGGGGAGGCGGGGGGGGACGACCCACACAAAACCCACCGAAAATTTAAAAAAAAAAAAGAAGAGGAAAAGAAAACAGAAAAAGAAAACAGCCAACCCTCGCCCGGAGAGGTTCGCGGGGGGGCTGGAGCCTGCTGGGCGGGCAGCCCGGCAAGGAGCCTGCGGCCGCTGCCATTGCGGAGAAGGCGGAAGGAGTGAGGCGGTGGCCCCAGCCCCGCGCAGGCCAGCAAAGCTGCCGGGACCGGCCGTGCCCCTTCGCTCGGCAGCCCGGAGCGTTTCCCAAATAAACGCTGCAGCGAGGCCCCTGCGTCTGTTCGGCCCCGGCAGCGAGGGCGGCGGGGACCGTCCTGCCTCACACCCCCGGTCGGGGGGAGGCGAGGGTGGCGCGCTCAGATCTGGAGTCCTCATAGCGGCGACCGCCGGCAAAAGGCTGGGAACGTGGGACAGTGACGGGGTGTGCGCAGCGAAACAGGTTACAGGAGGGTGTTGTAACTGTAGCAGAGCGTAAGAGCATTCGGGTGCCCTAGGGAATGTCTGCCAGAACAGCGAGAGCAACACCGCAACTACCTCGAACAGCAGAGCAGGGTGCCTCATGGTGCGATTCCAGTATTATTCACCCCAAGGATCAGGCGCTTCCCCACCCAGTTACATATGACCAGGAAATTACAGGCTGCGCTGCTCCCCGGCTGCCTGAGCGGCTGCCATATCATATGATACACACCAGAGCAGCGTGTCTGATGAAACAGCACAGCAGTGTGTGCTTAGTGAAACGCTAATGTTTTGTGGAAAAGACGGGCTGGGCTGGGTCAGACTGTCATTTGGTATCCTGAATGCCTGCTCCCTCTTGCACATCATGCCATTAATTAAAATACTGGATAAAAATGAAATCCTGATCTTTCTTTACACTTGCTGCTCACTGATCTAGTAGACTCCACAGCCAGCCCTGCGTGGCTTAGGTGTTGCAATTCCTCTCTCTCTCTTACTTCATCCATCCAATTTGTGGACAAACTAATTTTTCTTCACACCCAGTATTCATAAGATCTTTGTTCCTATAGCCATCGCATCAAGGGCTCTGCATCTCTCATATTTATTACTATAACATTCATATCCCAGATCAGACATGCACCTCTCCTCCCTGCAGCACACAGCAAATGGAGCTACAAAGGTCATCTCTGCAGCACACCACCCTGGCTTGAATTTATCTACTACTTCCTATTTAACTGAGTTTAAGGAACTTGTTACAATGTAAGTCACCTGTGCAAGACTGCACATCCATCTTTTCCAGTATGCTTCTCCCTCTCTCCTACACAAATAATGTGAGTTTTTGCTAGCCCTGCCAGTCTTAAGCTCTTTCACGCCATTCTCTAATACCTCTTTGCTCTACCTTGTGCAGCAGCATCTCTTCTCAGGTCAGCTTTCTGCAACTAAGGCAGTCTGATCTCCTACAGTTTCCTGTTCTGTTGATTTTAAGCACCAGTTAAAAGCCCTTTCTTTTGTGTGTTTTTAAGAGCTGCAGCCTGTGTGAATTTTCTGAAGTCTGAGAAAACACAAAGTCCTGTTGCAACCTACTTCCAAGCTGAGGAAAATTGTCTTCTCTTGGCTTTTAATTTTAATGAAATTAAGTATATCTGACCCAGCTTCTCACCCATCCAATTTGCTTTTAGTTGACCAATGTATCATAAATCATACATGGATCTGACAGACCTGTGATGTCATACAGTCTCCCCCCGCCAAAGATCTTGTCATCACACAAACCTTTCTTTGCAAAACCAGACATAAATTGTAACTGCAAAACCATGTGCTGTTTCTCATTACACCCCATCTATAGTAAATGTTTTCCTTTCACTGTTGGTCTGTGCTTGCCTTTTTAGATCTTCTGCTCCTGACGGCAGGGTCTGGGCTCTCTTCTGTTCCTGCAAAGTGTTAAGTGCCTTATGGGCATAACAAATTAATTAGTTAATTACTAACAATTTGCATTAGTATCATAATTCCTGCCATGTCACATCAGACTACTGCTCCAGCCGGTCAAACGTACCTCTATCTCATGGTGCTCTGAATCAATTGCCCCTTGGTGAGGCGAGGGCCTCAAGTGTAGTAGTGGTTGGACACCCAATCCCAGTCTTATTTTGCAGAGTCTGTCCAAGACTTGCTCATTCTTAATGAATCCATTACCCAGCCAATCTTGAATCTGAGCTCCTGCTGTATAAAGGGACACTCTTGGCTAGTTGAGCTTGGTAGCATATCTGACAGAGTGAGATTAGCCAAACTGTTCAGAGGAAGGGATGATGGCTCTGCAGTACTCCCAGCATGGCACTGTTCTAGGGTAGACAAAATAAAAGGATTACGACTCCTCACTGACCCCAGTCTTTCTGTGCCTCCCAGCATTGGGGTTGGAACTTCCTTGCACCCAATTGCCAGTGCCTTTCTATTTCTTAGAGATGTCTCTTTTTTCTTTAAAATACAGTATTTGCTTCCCTAAAACCATGCAGTATTTCCATAGTTTATCCTGTAACACTTTGCTTCAAGGAGGGATAATCTGTTCTTGATAACATCAAGTGATTTTTTACATCCTGTATCAATCATACTGAATTATAAGGAAAACTGGGAGTCTCCTGGAAGGGTTTGATGGCTTTACTGTGGAAAGAATCAGGAATGTGAGACTTGAGTGAAGAATTTCAATTAAAAGGAAGCCAGGAAGACTTTTGAGAAGAGGTAGATACCTCTATTATATTTTAAGATATATTTTTTGTTTGTATATCTTATATTGCATACCCTGCGCAAAGCCTTTTTCAGCAGAGAATCCTACACTGAGAATCAGCAGATAGATGATTCAACACAAAAAATAAAACAATAAGGAGGGGGGAAATGAGCTACTCCTTAAACATTCATTTATCTACTGTTTGGTTTTTGTAGCATGACAGTCATCCTGCCTAGGAATGGGAAGGCACTTTCAGGCAATGAAAGCAATATGAGAAAAGAGATGGGACAAGACTACATTGCCAATTGGGAAGATTGCAAGGATGATTCAAAGTGCTGTTGAACTGGGAAAAGCCAGGAACTGAACTGCTCATTGTATGCAGCTGGAAGCCATGGTGAACATGCTGCAAAGGCCTTCTACTGGGATATGACTCTGGTCACTGTTCCTTCCATAGCAGCTGGTCCCTGTAGGACACTGCGCTCTCAACATAAGATACAAAAGTGGCTGAAGACCTGAAGGAAATCCTGATGTGCCTTATGTTTATGTTACACTGTCCCAGGAGTCATGTGAGATTCACAGCTAATAAAGGATGGCATACCTGGAATAAATTCTCTGTTGGCACTCTTGGGCAATATATAAGAAGAAAATGTGGGTCTTAGTACAGGCACACTTAAATCATATGAAGGAGACCTGTATTTTTGGAACGACAGGTCCTCCTCCATGTCTGGAGCATGACCTAGTTGGTAACTCAGATATCTGTTGTTTATAGGCAATGATTCCTCAGAAACAAATCAACTAAATGAACAAACTGGGTTATAAAGTAGAGCCAAGAACTGCATTGTCCTCCTCAGAGCCATAAAAATTCATCCTTTTTACAACTGCTGAGTGCTTTGCCAATATCATGCCAAGGTGAGAGCAGTGGGGGGAAGGGGAGGATATTGAAAAGGAAAATAAATAGGCCAGGTAAATAGTGCTGCTGTTGCTGCCGCTGCTGCAGCAGCCATGGTTGCCATGGTGACTGGGGTGAAGAAGAGGAGGAGGAGGGAGGTGGATTGATCGATAGTCCTGTGCTGGCTCATCTGGCTTCCATCCACGTGCTACTACAGAGGGAGAGAAAATCAAAGAGCCACACGCAGGGTGGCCAGGTCTCCAATTCGATACACAGCAGCAGCTTGATCAATAGCTTGTTGGAAGGTGGGTAATTGACTCCCCTTCTACCCAGGAGAAAGCAGTGCGGTGACAGAGATGTGTTCGTTAGCTACTGATTCTCACCTCTACTTTATTACCCAGCTTGTTCATTTAGTTGATTTGTTTGTTTGCTTGCTTGAGATCCCTCTTCAGTCTGATTTCTCCCTGTACCTGTCAAAGATGAGCACCAGCTGCTGGAGCAGAGCCAGAACTGCCCCCAAGTTTCTGAGTTGCTTTCCTTCTCCTTTATCCTTTCTTTGGTCATACTAGGGTTTTAATCTCACATTGGCAAAGGTTTTGACAGGGAAAGCTAGAAACAAGGACAATCTTTTTTTCTGGGATTTCTTGAGCTTCCTTTTCTGGCATCTGGAGGAACATAATTATGGCTCATCTAAACACAAGGAGCATAGTAGCCCCTCAAAAAATTAAATAATTAGGTCTATTTTTGCACTTCACAAACCAAATGAATTATAGGGAGAGATTTACAACTATTATTTTTGTATGTCTGCCATTTTCCAGAGGAATTATCTGCAGAGGGTGACTAGGTGATGCTATCAGAAAAGACAAAAACCAAAGAGAGGTATCAAAGGAAAGGGCAGGAAATCAGGGCATGCTAAGGGAAAAAAAAAAATTTAAAAAAAAGAGAGAGAAAAAAAAGAGGAAGATTCAGAAAAAGAGATATTTCTGAGGAAAGCACATGCTTATGAAATACTGAGATAGTGTAGGCTAATTCTGCATTGCTACCTAGACCTGGGCAGGGAGCCTTGGCACAAGGTACCCATTTGACCTTGAGGCGGGCAATGCTGCATTTTGTAAACAAGCCTGTATGATACAGCCAATTTCACCCTCATGCTGAATAAGCTTCTGCAGCTGTTTTCCAACAAAACATAGGGGAATATAAGTGGCAAAACCAGGCCTTAATGTATTATATTTTCTATCAAACCAAGCAGCTCAAACCTCCCTATCACCTCCTTGGAGCACCTGACTTCAACAGGAGAAAAACAATGCCACTTTGTGTGGTGCAACACCCATCAGCAAACTGAGCATAAAATGGTAAATCTAGACTCTGAGATGCTCTGGAAGGCAAGGACCATCTGTTTGCTCTATCTTTGTCTGTTGTCCAGCTTGCTGGAGTCCTGGTTTACAGTGAACACTTAGGCATATAGTAATAATAAGAGCAGTAGCATCCATTGCTGAGTAACTGATACAGCTTTGTGGAGCAACCAGCCCCTTAGGGTGCAGCTAAGATGAGGCAGCAAACACACAAGAAATATCACTTCCTTCAGTTCCTTGGATTTTTCTTGGAGCTAACCCATCTAAATGCACTGATGTTCAATTTTATTTAGCTTCTGAATTAAAAATGAAAATGCACTTGCTTGGAATTATTCTTCCCTTAAGTTAGTTGGCTGCAGTCCAGCTCTCAAGGCTTGTGTTTTTAGAGGTTGATCCAATCCCAGAGAAATCACTGAAAATTGCTCCACTGATTTTAATGAGTCAAAGCACTGCATGAGGAGTAAGGTATAATCTTTAAAGGCTTTCTTTTTTTTTTTTTTTTCTTTAATTTCTTTTATATGCTTTGAAGCACCAGCAGGTGTATCTTGCAGACACTGGATGTAAATCACAGTAGGAAGAGGGGGCTGTGTGAGCACAACTGCTCCCTGTTGCATAACCTAGAAGATGCAGGTTAATTCAGGCGATTCTTACAGGGTAGAGACTACAGCTCTTTTCACTCCCCAGTATATCTGCCTCTGAAAATATTTACAAACCACCCAAAGATACCTCTGTGCCCTGCAGAATATTTTCCTTTGGTTCCTTTGTGAGTGGGAAAATAAGAGCATCCTAACCTCTGGGCATAATTTATAGCAGAAATAAATAGTAGGATGATAGAACAGCTCTGAAGTAAATTACTGAAACTATTCACCTGCCAGCTCTCCAGAAAAAGTAGGCAGGTGCGTGAGCCAGGATCAAGTCAGACTAAAAGCCTTAGAGGAATAGTGTGGTTTCTTCTAGTCATAAAGGAACAAAAAGTGTTTGCAGCACCTGCAGGCTGTTTCCTCTCTTGAAGGAAGCTAGGAGGTTGGACAAAATAATATAGTGACAATGGAATAGTCTGTAGTCAAATTTGCACTTGGGCAAGATAAATAAAAGGACATATAATATTCAACATTGCAAATGCCTGCACTATCTGCCAACAAGAAGCATATGTTCTTGCTGAGTCATTATGCCTGACACAGACTGAAAAAGTAATGGGGTACATGGAAGACAGGGGAAGGGCAGGAGGGATCTCTTACACATCAGTAGGACTCCAGAGAATCACCTCAGTGAGCCTTGCTGCTTAATGTGCAAATACAAGGGCCTGGCTACTGAAACATAGTTTAAAATCTGGGAAGAATGAGTTACTCCAAATACTCTGTGAGCATATGTGCAAGGGGAATAAAGTAACACACAAACGGTCTATGTCTTTCTCAAAAGGGACCTTCCTTAAAAAGCTCTCTGAGGCTACATGGGAGTTGTAAAAGGACATATCTCATCTGCTTCTGCACTAGTGTACTTTCACAGCTGTATCAGGGACCCTGAAGACACATAAGGCACAAAATTATGGTATCACAAAGGGTCCTTTATCCTCAAAAAAATGAGAAAAACAACTGCTGGCTGCACAGATGAGAGGTACCAATGCAGCCGTTCTGTGATGCACACCATAATGCTTACCCAAGGCCTTGAAACAAGGATCATACAACAAAATGGGAGTGTCTAGCACAGAGTTGTGTCTGACGGGTGGTCCTTGGGCTGTGATCAGGCTGTGACATTTTCCTTTGAATACCATCTTGGCAACAGAAGAGCTAAGAAAAGCTGATTAAGGAATCCCTTGAAGGCCATTTTTAGTTCATTCCTGTGAACTTGAGCCACAGGCTCTTCAATTGCTTTTGTGTCCAGCTAGGAGGGGGAGGATAGTCTGGAAAGTTGCTTCTCATTGTACCTGCAGATCATCACAGCATCCACAAGGCATCTGAGAGAAGACAGTGCTGACTTTGGGTCCTTTAGCACTGGAAAAACTGGATACCTTGGCAAAAACCTGACGAACTGTTCTAGGGAAAACACAAAGAGTGCATAAGAGGATCATCTGCTTTTAGAATAGCAGCCAGTGGGTATGAGAGACTGAGGCCCTGGGCTTTGTAAGGAGCTGCTATAACTGATACAGATTGGGACAATTCTTGGGAGGGTCATTGCAGCTCTCAGATCTCCTTCAAATCCACAAAGTGTGATGGTGGCTTTATTCCCTTTACTTCAGCCCTAAGAGTGACTTGTGACCTGGAGCACTCAGCATGCTCAGCTGAAAGTCTGTTTTTGTACCTGAACAAGCAGCTGTCTACATCCTGGGTGTCCTACATTACACCCAAAATGTGAACAGAGCCTGAAGTGTCTGACTTGACTTTAGCGCACCCTCAACCTGAGAAGCCGGGCCAATGCTCATCAGTACTGTAACTTGAATTCTAAGCTCTGGTGCTGCAGAGATGCATTGTTGTATGATTAATGGATGCTATTAAACTAGAGGGACTCTTCAACCAGCAGTGAAAACTCAAAAGAAATACCAGTCAGCCACAGTCAAGGGAGGTGAACCAAGGAAAAAAAAAAAAAAGACTGTGGTTTAAGAAAACTGACTTTCAGTCTCTTCAAGATTGCTCCATTCTAAATTGTTAATACACATTGATCCACTTTAAGAAAGTTGGTGGGGCCACTTTGTGCCTGTGAAGCTCCCCAGGCAGGATGAATGGTGCAAGTCCCGCAAGGACAGGGCATGACAGAGGAGTCAGTCAACACTGGTGCTACCCTGACTCCTGCTCCTGATGGAAAAGCAAAGTCTGGAGATTTTGCTGACACTACCCCAGGTTCTTTTAGATGTAACTGATTATACAGAGAGGTTGATATGAAGAAGAAAAAGGTAGCATGCAGCTGGTGATAATTCAGCTATGTCAGTCCACCTGCTCCACTGGTGATGGAATCCTACACACGCAAGGATTTGCGCTAAGTGAGCCAAGCAAAGTTAGCTTCTAATTGTAATAAAAATGCACTTCAGCTAGCTCATCTGAAGCAAATGTTGGTGATCGTTTGGGAATTTATAGCGCTGATAACCTGATCACTGGTCACAGATGCTTGAGCAAAGAGTGTACTTGAATATAGACAAGAAGTACTGCATATGCTTTTTGGGCACAGCACAGAACAGAGTGTAAATTGTGCTTGTTACTTGTGAATTTGGACCATCTCTTATGGGTTAGTATTTGATGATTTCTCATGCTATGCAAGAGGCCAGCTGTTCACTCCAGTGAGAATCCAGAACCAGGGAGGATGTGACAGAGCCTAAGGAGTGGGCAAAAATGCAGCTCAGAGTGCTGGGAACATGGAGAAAAGCAGGCAGCAGGTAATGGAAGTGTGTGAGGAGGGTACACCCCTATAAGCAGTCAGGATAGCAGGTGCCTCCATCCCTGCACTGCCACACGGATGGTTTTAAAGCAGAGCCAGTTCCCATAGCAACAGCACCTACCAGAGCTGCCAGCCATCAGGATGCAGCTCCAGAGGTAGGTAAAGAGCAAGGCTCACCTACCTCTGCACTAACCTCACCAGCAGCACAAAGCCCTGTCCCAGACCAGCTGTGCAGCTCCCAAGCCAGAGTTTTCTCTATAAGCAGGAAGGCTAAGAGCTCTTCACTCAAGCTCCCAGTGAAAGCTGCATTAGCTGAACAGCAGTTCCTGCTTGAAGCAATGCTCAACTGATTTTTGGATTCCCAGGAAATTAAGATACTGAGCTAAATTTTATGGTGTAGTGAGACAGGTCAGAGGGCAGGAGAACATGCAAAAGCATCCTCAGCAGAAAAGAACAGAGGGATCCCCCTTTTCTGACATATTTCCAGAAAGGAAATTTTCTTTTTTTGCTTTTCTTTCCCCTTGCACCTCCCTTTCTGTCTTGCTTTTAACTTCTGCCTCTCTGCTGTTGTTTTTTGTTCTTACCCTCCCTTCCAGTGCTCCAGCAAAATCTTCTGCTTTGTAGGCATGATGCCAATGAAAACTGATGTTTACCTGCTCTAGTAGGGTTCATTTTCTTGCTTACACAGTTCACACTTTCTCACAGAGGGAAAGAAGTTTTGGAAGAGGGAAGCTGCCATTACCAGGATTAAATGTCAGACACCTGAGAAGGCTTACACTGAAGAAGTGATGGAGGCAGTTCCTTGTGAACAGGTGACTACATCATAAAACCTCTTAGACTTGATGCTATCCAGCCCCAGGCTGGCAGCCTTAGTAGAAAGGCCAGTGGCCAAATGGGTCAGAGATCTCTTATGCCAGACAGGCTTCTTCTAGGTCTGGGCTGAACTGTGCTGCAATGACTGAGCGCACACTCTCACTTATGCCTGCTTCTGCTCCTTCTCTGTTGTCATCTAATCTGGACTGTGAATCTCACATTTTTCAGCAGGATAGAATTCATCTCACACTGAACACCAGGGATAAAAAATACAGGGAAATTGTTAGGCTCTGATAAACAAACATTTTCAGGAACAATTTCATTTTACTGACTGTGGAAATCTGTGACAGTTCTGAGCTCAGGCAAATCAAGCAAACTGCTCATTCTGATACTGTGAGAGAAAGAAGCAGCAGCCAGAGAAATTGAAAGATCGACAGTTAATTGGAAATGTTACATCTGCTGTTTATGCAAAAGGCATAAATATTTATATCCTGAAGGCTGACTTTTGGGTTTGCTCCTCAGCAGGAAGATATTTACATTTTGAATAAAGACTTTTTTCTTTCTCCATCTCAGTAGACATGAGCAGTTTATTATTCCTTTAAACAGAAATCCATAGCCAAGTCCTCCAGTCCTGTTAGTTACATGAATGCAGATTCCCTTGGTTTCAACAGAAATTACAGGTGTGTGCAGATTGTGGCATCCATCTCTGTTTTTATTATAGACAGAAAGAGGGTAGTGAGACTGAAACGAAAGGGCAGGAACTGTGATCACAAAAAGGCAGAAAATGCAGTGACAATTCAAAGGCACCTGAGGTAATAAACTGCTTTTCTAAATCTTCTTTTGGTGAGAAAATAATCAACATTTACACTGTGAAAGATTTTATAACATTAGCTGCTGAGCAAGGAAAGAAATACTTGAAAAATTTAAGTACAACACTATGTTGGATTAAGCTGCCTTCAGCACAGTGTGATGAGTGAACCAGCTAACAAAAGTATTTATGTATGCAGTGATTCTAGAAAAGCCAGGGAAATATACTGAACTACAGCAATATTAAGAAAACCTACCGAAAGTCTTTTACCCTGCAAACCATTTTGTGCCCTATCTGGCCTCCACATCTCCTGCTTCTCTTTGCTGTTCATTGCCCATATACGTACTGAGCCAGGCTTCATCTCCCCCCCTATCCTGTCCCATACTCCTCTGCCAACTGCATTGCCCCCAGCTTGCTCACCCTCATATCCTGTGGCCTCTCTTCCTGCTCCACCCTGTCTTCTCATCTCTGCCTGCTTCCATCCTTGTCCTTTGCCTCAAACTTCACCTGCTGTCCTACTCACTTCTCACTGCATTTTATTTTACCACACACATGTGGCCTAAGCATCCTCCCTCACAGCTATCATTTCCCAGTTTGAGGCTTTCCTGTCTTACCTTTCCCTATTACTCCCATCTATTCTGTCATCTTTTCTCTCTCCATCTGCTCTCTTCTCTTCACCCAGTCCCAGTGTCAGCCCTTGTGTCTGTCCTGTTACATTCTCAGAAGACTCCAAACCCACACATCTCTGTGTTGATGCTGAAGCTGTTTGCCTTAGTCCCTTCTATAACATCATTCATTTTTCATTTTAATCATTCCCTCTGGTTAACTGTAACATTAAAGCTAAAAAAAAGTTACAAATAAACAATAACAAAAGGCTCTGATGAGATGTAGGATGTTGTGGATTCCTCTCTTTAGTACTTATCAAACACACTGGCCCACCCCTGAAGGCCAGAACACACATTGCAATGCTGCCAGACATCCAGCCATTGCTTGGAAGATCCCATACTTAAGCCTTGGACATCTCAAACAGTGCATCTTGCCCCTGTTTAATGATAAAAATTATGCCTCTTGCAGGGACTAGAGATTCTCCAAAGATATGATGTCATTATTTGAAAGCACTTGTGTGAAACCTGGTTAGCTTTATAGAAGGAGAGCCTGCTATGAATGAGAGGGATACCTGATGGGAGTACTGATTTGTGCCTCCGTGGCACAGAGCTACCAGTGCAGAGCATTCACATTTCCAAAGGGTCAGCAGACGAGGACAAAGGTAGGGTGGAATTTACTTTACCTTCACCTTCTTTCTAGCAATCACTGGATCACCTTCAAGGACTTCTTCCTTACCTCTCAAAAAAAAAAAAAAGCATGAGGATGTTTGCATTCTTCTCTGGTTTGCCCCTTGTTTCTGAGATCCTAGAATCTCACAGCAAGATCTTATTTTAGTTTAAGGGAATTTTTGTGTGTGTTTTAAAATGCTTTGTCCTCTGGGACTATTTTTTCTGGCTCCCATCGTTTCTGTTTCCATGGCAACTACAGCTGGCTCAGATGTGCAGTTGCCATGGCAACTGTCTGGTCCTCCTTTCAACGACGCATTGAAATAGGAATGCTATTTGCATCCCCAATGCTGCATGGAACAAATCTCTTTCACCACACATGGGGAAGACATAAGACAACTGTATAAAATCAGCACAAAATCCAATTTAAATCCTCTCAGAGAGGGTTTTAGACAGCTGGTGATATGAGAGAATTGCAAAGAAATTGGGCTTTTCCATTCAAGGGCTTAGGGGGAGGCTGGCACTTGACTGGTGTTTTCAAAGTCTGTTCTGGGCAAAGCAGTATGCTTGGAAATACCCACATGGGAAGAACACAAGATATTCTAAGGAACAGCTAATTCATGTAAAAGCTACCACATCTTACTTTCTGTAAGATCTTAAGATAAATTATTATGTGTTAAGAAACACATTGTAAAATATACCTCAGTATTTTATCCTAAAGAACAGTTCAAAGCCTGCATTACTCACGATTTTGTCTTGGATATGACTAATGTTAGGATGCCTGGGACTCTCTTAGATATGTACTGTTACAGATTCACAGAATAATAACACGTGTCCAACTCATGTTCCCCTCTCTGCATGTGTAGCCCCCCATGCATCATGTGGGTGGTGCCCTGCAGATGCATGGCAACACCGCAAGGCACCATAACTCTGCCTGCTCATCACAAGACATAGTACCTGAGGTGTGTTTCTCTTCTGTGACATTGGGCAAAAAGATGACAATGGTAGGATTTATTGTGTGGCATGTGTAAGGGCTTTGTTTTTAACTTCCTCACGTCATCTACATGTGCCTGCATTCACTTTTTTGTTTGTCTTCTTCTTTGTTTTTCTTTTTTTCTATCTTGTCGCTACTGTTAGGACAAATCGGGAAGAAAGGCATAGACAGGTCTCTCTGCAAGGCTCTGCTGGTTCTGTGCTCTTCACTTGTCTTCTGTAGCTTCCCTAAGGATTTTGATGTTCATAACAGGTTAACAAAAGACAACAGCTGTGCAATGGAGTACTGTGGGGAAAATGAGTGTATTTCCTTGGGGAAGCAAGGAGTTGGCACCTCTCTTTTACACCATCAGTGGCTGTCCCTGTGCTGTCTTGAGTTTTGTCATGCTGCTGGGCTGAGCATGATCTCCTGGAAGGGTGCAGTTGAATCTGAATGTTTTGCTTTCCAGATGAGCACTGTCCCAGCTGCCTCACTTGCAATAGTCACAGTCCAAAAGACTGAATTTCTGAATTAGTAAATGGCTTTGAGGTGAGGTAACTTTGGTACCTTTCCCATCAGCCAAAGCAATTTAAAGACAGTGCTGATAGTAGAAGGGAGTAGGAAGATGCAGGAATACTTAAAGAGCAAAAATTACCACAGGGTCCAGACAGCTGCTGCTAATTATTTATCTGCAGCATACAGGCCTAGCTTCTCTTGAGGCATATACAGTACACCTTATTTTTATACAGTTTTGCCCTATAATGTTTCATCCACTTCCACTGTTGTCTCCAGAACTTACTTGGTCCCATTAACCAACAGAACATTGTAGGCAGTCATGAACAAATTTTTTCTACCATCTAATGTCAGAGGAAGATCATTGTCCTTACTAGATAAACAAGACACATAAAAGCCAGGAAACTTGCCTAAATGCAGGTAGTCTACAAGAGCACAGGGACTGGAACTCAGGAGGTCCTCTACTTAGGTATTACATCCCTTCAGTGAAACCATGGTTCCTTATCACTTCGTTTGTGCCCAGAGCTTCTAA
Source organism: Pardalotus punctatus (assembly GCA_013400915.1). Classification (NCBI taxonomy): domain Eukaryota; kingdom Metazoa; phylum Chordata; class Aves; order Passeriformes; family Pardalotidae; genus Pardalotus; species Pardalotus punctatus. Next base: position 50,320 of record VZTX01012928.1, on the reverse strand, counting down.
TACCTCTGTAACACCTCTGCCGTCCAAATACAGTAAAAGCCTCCATGTGTAAATAATGGGTCAAAATAAATTTCTGAATAAGGTGCTAAATTCTGCATGGCTTTCCTTTCTTATTTTGGCGATCTTCAACAAAACTCACCTGTCACTCAAGAGTGATGGAATCAATATGTTTTTCCATCATTTATGTTGGAAGGAGCACCATAATACAACACTCTTTCAATTACAGAAGATGGAATCAATACATTTCACCTCCATTTATGTGGTTAAGGTCTAAGTCAGCATGGCCCACCCTGTATTTATGGAGGTGGTCTTAATACAGCTCACTTTCATTTAATGGGGAGGAACTAATATGTCTTGCTTTCACTTATGGGGGGTGGGAAGAAAAGAATCAATAAATCCACTGTTATTTATTGGGAGGGATCTATAGATCTCACCTTGATTTACTGGGGAGATCAATATCTCAACCTTCATTAAAGGGGGTAGTAAGTTGGACTAAATAAGGTCCATCTGCCTTTAGAGCAAATTGACAGAATATGTCTCTCCATGTATGTGGAAATGATGCAGTATGGCCTTCATATCTATAAGGCTTGGACACCATATGGTTCCCCAGCTAACACAGGGATACAGGCATTTCAACTCAACAGTAGGACTGGGAAGACAAGGGCATGTTCCATACAGTGGGATTGTGGACTCTGCATGGTAGACCTTCCTGACTTAGAAATCTGTCTATGCTTTCCCATTTATGAAGGACAAATATTCCATTTGTATTGAAGTGTGTAGAAGCCCCTAGATTCAGTGTAATATATCTTTCCTTACTGAAGACAGTCTAAAGGCAGTTCTTCATTTATGCAGAGGTAGATTTGGTGGGCTCCCTCATTTACAAAAGCTGGATTCACTGTTCCTTATCATGCTTAATAGGGAGCTAATATGAACTGTACATTAATTGTAGGAGCAGAGAAAGGGGTTTGATGTATTCCCGGATGACAACATTGTGGCAGCCTATTTGAATGTCTGTGAAGGAAGTGCTTCTTTACAGCTCCTCAGAGCACAGTGAAGCAAAAGGTAGTGGGTATGTTGCTATGAAGGAAGGGGAAGATGCACTAAAACCCAAGCTACTTTTACATCAGGTCTGCTACTGGCAGGATTTTTCTTTGCAGCATCACACAGTCTGCAGAAAAAGCTGATCTCACTGCATTTTAGAACTGCTACTTCAGGCTGCTTCAAGCTGCTTGTCTTTGTCTCCAGAAGATACTAATCACCACCCTTCATATCATCTTCCCTCAACACAGCTCAAAGTACAGCTGAAAAGAGTGTGACTTCTCCTTTAATCACCTATTAAGCATCTAACACCACAGGACTCCTGTGGTCACCACAGCAGGGAGCCTTTCATATTTAGGCTACTGATTTGATAGCTCAGATTACCAGTGAGTGACCAAAAGTATATGATAGTTGATGCAGCCGGGGGGCTTGCATGATATGAGTTAAGGGGTATCGGTACAATCCCCAGAGGAGATATGTCAGAACAACTTACGAAAAAATATCAACCCAAGTGCCCACCTTGTTGGGTTTCACAGCGGGAAGCCTGTGGACTGAAAGGACCCCAGAAATTGAACTGCCCTGTCACTTTTCATTATGTGCAACAGCTGCACAGCATACAAGCACCTGCAGCTCCCATTTCAAGGTGAAAAGATAAAAAGCAAATAGAGACTTGAATATTACCATAGAAATACAGTGTATTGAAAACATTACAATCCCTGTTGACCTCTCCTTTTTCCAGGCAAAAATAGGAAATGGGCAAGCATGAGGTGAGGAACTAAAAGCAGACTGGTTTTGACTAAAGCTAGCTGCTTCTTTTGGCTGGTGAAAGTGTGCAGCAGATTTCTAGGAGGCAGATGGGATGTGCCTTTTCCATCCCTGAAGTAGCAGGAATGTTTATTTTCATCACTGCATTGCATCAGCATCACTGCTTCTCCATCCTGGTTGCTTGTAGTGCTGTACTTAAAACTGTATGTGTCTCTGTGCAAAAGGGCTTTTCACAGTCTGCCTTTTTATACGATACTGGGTTAGCTAGGTAGACAGACAGAATGTGAGAATGACTATTTGTACACAGAGTATTTCTATTACAAACAGGATAAATCCAGTGTGTCCTTCTTCTCCAAGGCTCTCATGCTTCCTTATGCTATTGTCCTCAAAGACACTACCACTTCCCTTTTTTTGTTTCTTTTCTATCCAAAAATGTAACATCAGTGTTTCTGAATCTCCCTTGTTTTATGCCCTAATGTGCTGGCTTTGCCCCCTCCCTTCCTTCTGTTTCTCTCTGGGGTCTTTCTTTAAGATGCCCTTCCTTAGACCTCCTGGTAAGCTTCTCAATATTATCCAAAAATATTAACATCCTTCAGTCACATCTATAAATGTATGTAATGTTATATCTCTTCCTAGACTAATACAAAGATAAATTAGAGAGTCATTCAGTATGTCCCCCTTTTTTCTTAAAGCTTTCTGAGAAATCTTCAGCAGCTATGGATGGATGTGTGAGTTCTGATGCTACTGAATTCTTGAGGCACACACTATATGCAGGGTCTTCCATCACTACTCAGACGAACTCCTGGAATGTGATTTGGAAAAGGACCAGCCATGTGGAGGGGATCCAACAGGCTACCTCAGAAATTATTGCAAATTCCATCCAGAACTGGAATAAAGCAAGGAAAGGAATAAGAACATCCTCCTTAGGGCAGAAGTGTGCCTTAATTACAGAATGTAAGAGACCACACGGTATGATGATGGGCTTATTAGAAGAATCTGATTTAATATCCAGCTCTCTGTCAATGCTGCCTTTTGTTAAAAGAATTCAAAGTGCTTCACCAGTGGCACAAAAATGATGATATTTAGCCAAAACCAGCCAGTGGCAGGACCACAAATGGAAACCAGCTGTCTTAAGTGTCCTGGGAGAGTGTGCTAGTTCCTAGCCATCCTTTCTCCCATAAGTGGAATAGAAATGAGTTCAGCTTCTCGCATACACCAACTTTAAAAAAGCAGAAGGACACATATGAATTCTTTCAGGGGTCACCATCATAAAAATACCTGCTTTCTGTAGTTCTACAAACTCTTCTCCCAGGAGTGCACGGTAAAGGCTAATAACAGAGGTGCTCAGCATACGTTCTCCCCCATGTTTCTGCCTTTGTCTACCACAGTAGCCACTGCAGCTTCGCCACAGCTTAGAGCAGCCTAACCTGCAGAGAAGTCATTCCCCTTCTAACTGAAAGCAACACCAATTCCTCTTCTTTGTCTTGGCGTGAGCAGATGAGTAAATTCAGTGCAGTGATTGAGAGGTGGTATTTTGTGATCCACAATGTATTTTAACATCTTTTCATCATGAGATGACCATGCAGGCTTTTTGCACTCTTTCCATATCTATTTGATTGTGCTTTCAGTAGCTGTAAACAGGGACATAATAACAGTCTCCCGTCTGCACGGAGTCTTGTTCTGCATTATTCATACATTGCCTTCCTGTTTCACACACTTATGTCAGTCCTCACTCAAGCAAAATTCATGCTAAATGATTCACGCTTTCTTTCTCTATGTGTGTCTTTCTCTTTTTCTCTGTCTTTGAAATGGGAATGAGAAAAAAATCGTAAAAAACTCCCTGTGATTAGACTTCTCTCTCCCTTTTTCCTTCTTCCCTCCTCAGCTAGACCCCAATTCTCAGTGACATCTTTATCTCGTCTCTTGATTTTAGTGTGTCTGATGCAAAAGAAAACGGAGCAGAGGAGCCAGCATTGTTAAAAATCTCATCAGTATTGTCCTGTTATGCACTAATTAATCCTAATTTCTGAGATTAAAGAAAGAAACCCCCTATCTGTATATTGTTTTTGCTGCTGCCAGAGATCCATCTTCTCTTTCTCCTTTCCCTGCCCTGCCCTCAGGACATTTGCCCTGAGAAGCTTCCACACCTATCTTAGGAGCATACTAGTTGCTCCAGGGCACTTGCTGGATGCTTGCAGTTCTGTTTTGCTTTCATTACTTGTTATTCATATGGGATTAATAGAAGGGCTAGCAAGAAGGTACACCTTGTTGCATTCAGTATGCAGGGATGAATCCCAGCTTTGTGGTTAGTATTTTTCCACTTGCACATGATGCAGCTGAATGCCTTAACCTGCCTGACTGTAACTCTCCAACATTACATCAAGAGATGACTGAGGTGCTGATGATGGGTTGAAGAAAGCAACCAAGGATTGCTGGGGCCGGTTTTCACAGTTCACCCCACAGGGAAGATATCAAAACCAGAATGATTTTAGATTACTATATGTGCCAGTGTCCAAGACTGCATTTTTCTATCTTAATATGGCTAAAAGGTTGCAATCATTCCCCTCAGAGCAGAAATCCCTACTGTCATCTATGATTTACATCATGCTCAGTGCCCTCTAAAGCACTGCATCAGGGGATGTACTCTAAGTGCACTGAGAAACTGAAACTACTGTTGAATGCAGATGACTGCCAGCTGAATAGACTTTCTCACTGGGAATTACCAGTGCTTGCCAAACTGCAGTGGGTGGCCATTGCTTTTCTTGGGGAATGTGAAAGGTTCCTTTCGTTCGTTACAGCCCTGAGTGAGACCAGTGTAACTGAGAGATACCTACCTCCCACTGAGAGCCTGCAGTGCTGTAGTCAGCAGAGACGCTTCTGCTGATGCCCTGCCTGTACAGACAAAGGGGCTGAGTGCTTCTGGCAGGGCAAACTACATAAAAGAGTCTTAGTTTAGGATTTTTTCCTCCTTCTGGTCCTGAAATATATTTGTATTTTACATTTCATCTGTTGCATTTCAGTGTCTACTACAAAAGCTACCTACTTTATTGGACCTCTGGAACATGAACTTTCCTTCTGGAATCAACCAGTTAAGTCCAACTATCCTGTTACCTTCTCTCTGAAACTGGCCCATGTCAGAGGATTATGGAGAAGATGGAGACACACCATTGATGAAGAATGGTTTGAGCGCAAGAATTATTTCAGTAATACAGACAGTAGTTTTCAATTACAGAATTTTCCTTTGTGGAGACTTTGTAGTGTTGCTGAGAAATTACACTTTGTAAAGATTTTCAGTATATGTACTTCTTATCTAGAAATGAAGCAGATGTGGCTTTTTGCATTGAGAAAGGTAGGGAATAAACCAAGCAAAGACTGATTTGAATGGGTTTTTTTCTGATATTGATAGTAAATGCTCTTTCATCTTTCTTATATCCTTCCTGGTTAAAGCCTTTTGAAACAACATGAACATTTTTTTGGTGGTCTTTACAGTTTAGATACCTGTAAACACATCACGGTGCTTTTCCACATTAGCCGATTTTTCTAGCAACATCAGCCAGAGGAAGCTGTCTGCTGCCAAGGGAGCTCTGCAATTGTGAAACTGTGAAGAAAGACACACCAAGAGGAATGGGAATTGTTTTATCCCTTCACACACCAAGACGAAGGGAAATTGTTTTATCCCCTCCCAACCCTGCCCCATTCTGTGTAATTTCATTTTCAGAGCAATGATTATTCTGACATCTGGGTACACTCAGTTGGGCTTGCTCTTGCTGGACTATATCAACCAGACATAGCCTCTGTTGCTCATGATGCAATTTCTGAGTGGCTTCTTAGCTCAGTTCAGGTGTGGGATCCTCTATATTTTGGGTTAGAACCAGCTTCATCCTGGTCTCCAGCAATGGGCGGAACAGTTTCCTGGCCCTGCCTTTCTCTGCAGTCCCTACATCTGTCTCCTTCTTTGTGGTGGAGGGAATACTGACATTTGTGATGCTTTGTTTCCCACCCCACCTCTTTTTGCATCCAGAAGTCCTCCAGGGACCCAAATCCATCTTCCACACTGTGAAGCAATGTTGGTGAAGGGCAGGGGAGGGACTGCAGACTGATCTCCAGGGGACTGCACTGCTCATCAAAGGGACTGTATCCAGGCAACCTGCTTCCCCTGCCTGACACAAGGACACACAGCTGGGACTTTGGAAAACTAAGAAGAAGCTACTGTAAAGAGTGGGCTGCAGAGGGGCAGTGGGGGAAATGGTGCAGGGGGAAGCCATGTTATTTTGAGCAGGTTATTTTGGCCCTGGCATCTTCATGACACTGGGCCTGGCTGCAGCAGCCAACAGAGTCACCCAGCTGCTCCCTTCCCCATCCCCACCAAGAGACAGGGAGGGGAGCAGCTTTTTCATTCTCCTATAGGATGGGCATGGGGAAAGGCTTGCCCTGCCTTTTGCAGGAGCCACTCCCCTGCTCCTGAGGAAAGAGTAGGGTAGTAGACTGTAACCCTGCTTCCTGGGCCACAGTGAGAAAAAGTCCTGTATTGTTTGGAAAGCTCAAATCCTGCACTATAATGGATGGGCACACATAACAACACACTCAGGCAGAAGATGCTGTGAGATCAGAGTGGCCCATGCTGAGTTACTCCACAGACAAGCACCTCAGGAGTCAGAACTTCCTTTATTGCATTGCTTTCTACCTCACCTTGTGCAGCTGAGTTTTAGATCCTGCACACCTGCTCTGACAAAGGTCCTAGGATTTTGGCCCAGCTTCGGACCTCACCTGATGCTTTACCAGCCAGGAGCCAGGGTGGGCTGCCAACAGCTCTGCAAAGCACAGGAAAAGCCTCTCCACAATGACTGTCTCAATTCTCTCCCTAAAGACAAAGTCTCTCCCTGATTTTCTCCAGGACACAGCATCTTATTGCTTGTCAGCTGTTCACTGGCAAGTCCCATCCAGTAGCAAGGTAAAAAGCATGTCCTTTGAGTAGAGCTGCCTGTATGTGTTCTCCTGATGCCTCTAGAGTGTGGGTCTGGCTTTGATGTTTCAGGACTCTGCAGGGGAAGAGGAAGCCCACAGCCCTTTGGTGAGAGATCCTCCAGGCTTCCTATCTGAGGGAAGTAAAATTGCTCTTTGTTCCTCTTTTTCTCAGTCATGCTCAAACAGTGCATATCATCCTTCACCTCAATTAGTCCCCTTTGTTTACCACCACTCTATTGTATCTCCCCGTCTCTCTTCCTACTCTTCCTTTATTGTCTCCTCTCCCCTCCTTCATATAGTTTTTCTGATCTGAGCCCCATCACCCTGGCTGCCGGGGCTGGTGAGACTACTTAATAAGCAGAACTAGGCTAGGAGGGGCTCCTACCCACGGCTCAGGCATTTCCTGACCTTTCAAGTGCCTCTCTTGGAGGAGTACCTCCTTTGCCTGCCCTTTGACTTTTTTCAGTGCTTTCTAACCTGTAACTGAGTAGCTTACAAAGTGCCGTTTGCCAAGAGGAGAGAAATGAACTGGGGGGAGGAAGGGGAGGGGCAGGGGGCTTGGAAGGAACATTAAGGAGCTAAAAATAACCATGGGTCAACTCTGAATGAGCCTGAGGCACTTCTCCTCCCCCTGCCCCCAGCTGATGCCGCAGTCAAAGAGAGGACAAGTAGCCATGAAGAATTCTGTCTTCAGAAGCGGCTCCTCTCCCTTCCCTCAGGGCATGCCTGCTGCCAGGACGGTGATTGCTACACTGCTACAGAAAGAGGAAAACAAAACAAATGAAAAAGAATCTGCCCCAAAATAACCCCTCTGCCTCCTGGCACCACGTCAGCCGCAGAAAATTTCGTGAACCACAGATGTTAGGCAGGAAAAGACCTATTAGTTCCCATCGACTCTCCAACCAGGAGGTGGGAGAAGGAGAAGTTAGTGCCAGATTATCCCCTCCAGACTATTTCAGTCAAGTATATCAGATAGGAAATTCTCTTTACATCCAATAGACAGAGACACAGCTCTCAACAGCCTCCACTTTGAATACAATCACACCCCGTCAGGTATCCATTCGGGTCTGATTCAGAACAGCACATAGGGATGAAGCAAAGAAGATTACAAAGCACCATGACATAACATCTGGTGTTTGGTAAGATCTAACTAAGGAACTAAAAAGAAAGTTTTTATTGTCCTAACCCATGACTTGCATGAGGAAGTTTCACCAGCTTGCATGATAATTAAGAAGGAGTAAGAAACACAAAGCAGAGGCAAGTGTTTCTAATATGTCTGGGGAAAGTAGCACTACTAATTTAAGCAAACTACAAATGGTATTTTAAAGACCTACATATAAGCATAAAGATAGCAGAAGCCAGCAGAGGTAAGAAATGCATGTGCAGCAATCCAGTCTTTAATTCTCATTTCCCTTCTCTCAGATCCTGCCTATTCAGTATACCAGACATCCTAAAGTATCCAGCAAATGAGGACATCATCAGCCTTCCTTCCAGTCCAGTGAATTGAACCAAACTCATATTTCACTGTCTACTTTCTCTCTCCAGTCTTCTTACAGCCTGAGTTTATGCACGAGGGATTTAGGACTGCTAGAAGCCTTGATGTTTTTTCAAATGCATGTCCTACTAAAGATCGTGCCACCCAGCACCTTGCCACCAGATTTTGTAGTTGTAAACTGACAGATGAGGAATATCAGTATGCAGATATAACGAATTGTGATCCAGATTCCATAGAAGAGTGCTTTATGATTGCTTATGCTTTTCCCAGTTTCATTAGTGTTCCTGTGACCTTTCTGCTGTCACTCATCTTCTCCATTCTTCCTGCTATCTTCTACACCATCTTCTTGTCTGTCCCTGCCATCCAACTTCTGCTCCCCTCATGCTTTGAAACTTTAGAGAGAGCTTAACATAGGAGCCAAATGATACTAGCCAGGTAGGGAAGATGGAGGCAATAGGAATGAGATGCATGATCACACAGATTTGCTATGTATGGTGCTATATGCTGGGATTAATTTAAAGGTCTGGGGAGCTTTGTTTCTCTATTTACAGTATAAAATGAATAAATTAGCAACTCTGCAGCGGAGAGGGGAAGTGGATGAGATCGTCACAATTTTTGTGAATTCCCCTCCCTTTGGCAATTAAATGAGAAATAATAAAATTGGCTACAGAATTGGCTACTTCCCATGTGTCATCAGCTTGCTAAGTACTGTACAGTCAGAGAGGAAAACAGGAAGTTCAGCTAAGCTGAGACTTCCCAGCTCTCAGAGTGAGGACATTCTCACTGCGTTCCCTCCACTCTTCTCTAACGGCCCTGCTGACACATGTGCACATTCACTGATATGACATAAGGTGGGGGAAACTGAACTAAATCCATTCAGGAACTTGTGAACAGATAACCCAGCTAGTTACCTCTTCAGGTAGTACTAGCTCCTACAGAGCACACAAAAGGGATAAAACGGCCCAAGAGTTGTGGTGAGGGAGATGATAAACTGTTACAGTGATCAGGTCTAGAGTACCTAAGAGAAGGATGTGGAGTCTCTACTCACAAAGCCCCAGGAACAATTCAGCTGACATTTGCCAGGAATACTATCCTGTGGGGAATAAGGGGGTGAATGGAATGATCTAATCCTACCTTCCAATCCTGTGACCAACATAACTAATTTCAGACATCGGTTTTAAAGGTAGTCTGCAAGATGCCCTTACAAGATGCTTCCCGAATTCATTTTCTCTTGTGTCTTAAAGGGAGCCTTCTTAGCTTTAAGAAAGTACTGCTTGACATGGCTAGAGAAGTGCAGAGCTGAAGCTGAATCTGTGAGAAAACCCCTACTCAGCAGCACCATTATTTTCAGTTTCCAGCACCTGACACTGGAAGGCTGCCATTCTCCTCTAATCCCAGAGCACAAACCAGACCAGCCTTTTCCCACTGCAATCTCCCTTAAGAGACCATCATTGCCTTTTTTCAGAAAGGCAACCTGAACTGTATCAATGAGCGGTCTGGTGTCCAGCAGAGAAGGGTGACTCATTCTTTCTTTGTCAGAGTCACAAAAGCCACAATAGGACATGTTGCCCCTGATGGCAGGAGACAGGAGAGGATGACCCAGAAGGTCATCCTAGAAAAGCCTTTCTTCCAGTCCTGTGTTGCTTGCCCAGCAAAACTGAGAGAGAAGCAATGCTTTCAATGTTGAGAGAGAGGATCAAGAGACTTTAATTTGTCCCTGCCTTGCCACTGACTGTGTAGGGTTTAATGTATCCCTTCTATTACTTTACCTGTAAAACACGGGCACTAAAACACGAAACACAAGGAAACTGTAGAATTCAATGAATGGATAATTGTGTATCTCAGGAACAAAGTATGCATTTCCAATTAACTGAAAATATCATTCTCTATTGCCAACCAGCCTTTGTAAAGCACCTTCACTGCTCAGAAAGAAACATATAATACACAGTAGCAGTACACATTATTAAATTAGTAATTCATCCTACAATAGTATATGCCAGTATATTTATAATTGCTGGTTGGTTTGGTTCCTAGGTGAGGAATGCACAGTATTGAACACAAATTAATGAAATCAAATACTCTACACTACCTATTTCATATTAGGAATGCCACAGATGATTTCCAAAATTATATCGTTAACAAAACAACATATGGCTTGCCATGTTTAGGAGGTTTTCACTGCTGCAGTTGCTGATACAGTTTGGAATCCCCAAGACAAAAGATGTTATATAAATACCAATGCAAAAGTACTTCAGCAGTTTCTCTTGCCAACAAAACCCTAAAGGCTTTCTGCATACTTTGCACAGTTGTTTATTACTATTACTATTTTTATTAGAACTGTTTTTTAAAAGTTAAGTAATATATTATTATTATAATTATTATTCCAGATGCTCTGATATATTTCCTTTAAGATGGGACCTGAATCCCAGTGACTACCTCCCAGTTTGGGCAGTTCTATCTTCTCCCACTTCTCTCCATTTTCAGCTGAATATAATCGGATTCCTTCCATTACAGATGATGAAAGTGCTACTCTGTACTGTTAAATAATTGTGATTAAATATTTTAGTAATTATGTCATGTTCAGCCCTAAGAATGACTGTATTTCAACAATGGGATAAGCAATTTCTGTATTTTATTTTTAAATGCTTGGCATATTTCAAATGAAAATGCTTATCTAAAGAGTTAATTTAAAATATTTGTACTTAGTGATCTTTATCCCTTCTCTTTTAATTTCTTTCTAGTCCAGATCCCCTGCTCTAAGTGGGAGGGAGGATTACAGAACTCAAAGTGTCTTTAAGCTACTTAAATACTTCAGTAATTCTGGGGCTAGTGGCGGGTCAGTTTAGCTCCCAGGGATCATGCCAGTGGCATCACCTACTCAAATAGGGCAGAGCTAGAAGATGGGACCTGCAGATCTGAGTGTTCATGGGCCAGACGAAGAGAAATCATCCACCCAACTAAGATGGGGAAGCACAGTTGCAGGATGAAAGGGCAGCAGCTGCAAGAACTGAAGATTTCCAGAGGCAGTTTTTAACCACTGGTTTGAGAATCAGCTGTGATTTCAACAGCCATATCTACCCAACTGGACTGAACCACCTCCAGCACAGAAAAAGCCTCAGGGAAAAGATGAAAGTTTAATTAATGAAGTTTGTAAAATGCTTTGAGACCCTCAGATGGAACATACTAGAGAAGTAGAAAGACTTAATTATTTTTACCACCAATATTATGGGGGGCCATTGATAATATCTTATTTAGATGCTATAGTCCTTTCATTCTTTTTAGGTTGGATCTGATCTGCATGTGGTATCTGAGACCTAAGAACAGCTAGCAGCAACAGTGGAATTATAATCTCTAGCATTTGGTTTGTAAAAATGTCTTTTCAGGGATATCTGCTCAACATTATGTCAGACCTGCTGCTAAAAACTAATTGACCTACAGCATGAGCACACCTTAAACCAGCCACTGAATTGTGCCTTTGTCTCCTGCCACAGCAGTTCTTTTTCCCTTATTTCCGTTTACATGATTTTGCAACAGGAAATGTAGCTATTAGCTAAATGGCAGCAAAATAGTCATACTGACATTATCAGAGTTAACCTGCTGAATAAGCACAATGAGATACCGACTAGTTTAGCAGGACAGGAAAACAGACTTCAGATCCTTTCACCTCCATGTCACCAGGTCCAGCCCAGTCTAGATTGATAATTGCAAAAATGCCATTTGACACCTTTTCAGCACTCTGGACAAAATGAACTGGGCAAGGGAAAGATGGAAAAATCTCAGCCCAAGTCCCACTGGGACAAGTATCAACACAATAAATGGCACTGCTTTCCAGGTCAGAAAAGAGGCCATTGCATTCCTCAGGCACATTACATCCAAGAGTAAAGGAGGACTAATGTCAAGACCATGTTAAAGAAATTTGCCCTGTCCTGCATGTACCTTTTAGATTCCAAAATTAACTGAATGCCTTCCATCATAAAAAATACCCACTTTAAAGAGCATAGGTGAGAAAGTGGGTATCAATCAGACACAGAGTGTGATTTGCAGGCAGTTTCCCAAAAGTAGCTGCTTTAGGAGTGTGCTTCAGAAAAGAAATGGGAAGTACTTCCAGTAACAATCTGTTGTAGTAACTCCATGTTACTAAAATACATCTGCACCCCTGCACTGTATCCATCCCTGGTTTGTTTGCTGCAGAAAGCATAGCCCATTTGGAATGAAATCCAGTGGAATGAGTAACTGACTCCAAGTTACAGTATCTTAGACACCCCTGAGTCTTTGCTATAACACTTGGGCACTACCTTGTGCTTAACATGTTTTTCATACCCTGATGAGGTACCCCTTCAGATGTTCTTGTAAATACTGCAGTCAGCATGGATCTTACTGCAGTTGCACATGTACCTTGTATGAACAAGTCTGGATTTTTTAAACAACTGTGTTTGGCATATCATAGAATCATAGAAAATTAAGTGCTGCAAAATTATGGAACTAAAACTGAGGGCCTGAATTTGCAGCAAAGCTACCCTGAACTTTATCTCTTGTGATAAAGAGATAAATCACTTTCTGACATTCACAAGGAAGATTAACAGAGAGACAATTCAGCTGATCTTTGTCCATGATTCCTTATGGGATCCATATCTGATTAATTATATGTGTTACATGGAATAGATAGCCATGGGGTTTTCTACATGGTGCAAGACCAGTGAAGTTTCTTGATACTGTAGAAGTCCAAAGGTAAGCAGTTAGGACTCACTATTTTCTTGCATCTGTGGTGGTTTGAATTCAGGATGAAATGGGTTTACTCCTTGTAACTCCCTGTCCTGGCTGACAGGATGAGGAAATTCGCAGGTTAAAGTTTTGAAGCTCAAGCGCAGCAGCATAACCAAAGTGCCGTGTAACCACGGCTGTGACAGGATGAGCAGAAGGAAGGCCCCAGCCACACTCCTTGAGAGGAGAACAGGAGCACCTAGATGGCCACAGATCCTCCACAGCCACATTCATGTGTAGACATAAAACCCTGACCCAAGCCCAAATTACAGTGAGACCTTTTTACTGGATGAAGAATTGAAGCATGGAGAAAGGGACACCCAGATTCAAAAGCTATTTAGACACCTAATTATGCAGATAGATGCCAACTAGTATTTTCAGAAAACACTGTTCAGCAGCTAAGACATCAGTAAAAACCTACCCTAAATCGGCCTACAGCCAAGCAGAAAATCACAGGGGTCAAGGACTGAGAGGTCACCCACCATAGGAACAGCAAGCTGCTGAGTGTCAGCTGCTCTGAAGGAAACACCTTGGTGCATACTTCTCTCCTTTGATAAAGTAGTGTAAGGCAGCTTGTCTGTCAGCAGACAGGAATGAACTGCCTCAAGTTTAGTGCGGCATAAAGGTGTGTAAATGGATATGGCGCTGCTAGTCTCTCGATACAGAGACGACTTACAGGCAGAGCATTACAGTTCCTAGAAAGAAATCCAACAAACTCAGAAAATAAAACATTCTGACCTACTTTCACCTCCACTAACCTAGTCCTTCCTTAAAAGCTTAAGTAGATACATTCACTTATTGCTAGGCTCTCAGCAGCAGGATTTGAAGTCCAGGGATTCCAGTTATGCTTAGCAAAGGAGCATGTAGCGGTGCCCTGGACACAAAGACCTTGTCTCTCACCCCCACTCTCACAAACAGGAGGACTGATAGCTTGAATGCTTTTGCTGCTCTCAGTTGAGCTCAGCTTTTGTGAAATCCTGTAAGCAGAGAGATGGGTCTCCGAGCACCCAGAACAAAGCCCACTAAACCTTCACGGGTCACAGCAAGGCCTTTTAGAGCTGGGGTCACCACTGAACTTTGACTAAATCAGTCTGATCAGCTTATCATGAATGAGGACGATAACATGGTAGCGTCTGACTTACCAGGGACATGGATATGCAATGGGTTAAGGTGAGGCTAAAAAAGCAGATGTACTTGACCTTTCTTCTTGGGTCCTGTGAGGACTTTCAACTCACACCCTGGCCTCAGAGATGGAAAGACAAGAGGAGAAGCACAGGATTTTAACAACAAAGTGTGTTTGTAGTTCCACTAGAGCTGAATCCAGGAAACGTCATTGTTCACAGCATGGGCCGTGACCGCCACAGCCTGCTTTGGACGCAGTGACCTCTGCCAAATGGTGACAGAACTCAGCTCCTAGGTTCAGCTCAATCCTGACCTGCAGCTCCACCTTTTAGCCCCCAGCTTCCCAAATCGCTTTGACAAGACACTGAACTCCTGACCTACAGAATCCTCTTTTAGTCCAGTCCTTATCCCCCTCTGTCTCTATCGTTTCATCACCCTGAGCTCTGCCAAAGCCTCTCGAGAACTCTGGATCCTTGACACCTTTCTTACTCCAATACTGAATATGCTAGAAATGCTGTTCTCACCTGTAAACTCCTCTCCCCAACCCTTGCCAACACTCCTTGACCCTTACAGTACCGGTTTGTTAGCCATATTGATGGGTTAAACTACAACCCTCCCAATTTGAAGTGCCTCTGCTACTACAATTTAGGGCTCGCCCTTCCTCCAGCTGTGTTGATGCACCTCCTCCTAAGAGGCTCTCAGCATACTTTATTCTTAATGGCTACAGCCTGCAAAGATGCTGAAGCAGGAAGCCAAATGAATGCTGTGCAACCTTGGGAATGTAAATTCCATGTGTTTGTGAAGTCAAAGCAAGCCATTTCCTTCCCAGTCCCTCCTCCCTCCACAGGCGTGCAAGCCGCAGCTAATAGGAAAACACACAGGCACACACAGAGCTTTGTCCATGCTAATTGCCAGGAGCTGAGGCCCAGTCATCCTGTTGACTAATTTGTCAGCCACTGCTGACTCAGCAATCTGGTGGGGCAGTTTCTCTCAAGCGCTTAAGTGCATTGAGAAGTAAATGGCTCTTATTGTTCTTTCCTTCCCTTCACTCCGGTGTCTGTATTTCTGGACAATTCTTGCCCCGGGCTTGACCTTGGCTGCAGGAGTGACTGGAGGGCTGGGATTGCCATCACTAGTGGGCCTCTCATTAAACCCTAATGGAAAGAACAGGCTTAACAGTGGTAGGAGAAAGAGGGGGGAATGTGTGACCTCATCTGGAAATAGCATGTATTCCAGCAGGGCAGGACAGAGAGGAGAGAAAGGAAAGAGCTGACCTGAATTATGTGTATTGCATGGGTTAAAAACAAGTGAGATCAACAAACTGGGTCATCTGGAACAAGCATCCCTAAACCAGCCTGAAATATGCTGGACTTCCTCACTGAGTGCTGCCTCTGCCCTCTGCTTGAACAGCAGATCTGGGCATGAGCCCAGGCAAAAGTCCTCAGGCCAAAGGGAGAAACTGCTACTGGTGAACTGCAGATGACAGGGGAAGAAGCAGAGACATCCTCGGGCCGATGCTGTAGGCAGGACAGACACCTGCAGCCATTCCATGCAGCAGTGTGTAGCTCCAAACAGCTGTGCACAAGGGCCATCCCATATCCTGGCTACATAAGGACTTGTTTGCAGAAAAGGTTACCTGAAAATGAGAGACAAATTAGAGGAGAGAAAAAACAGATTCCTATGGAATTCCCTTTACCCCAGACTGTTCATGGAGATCAGTGCCCCAAAGTGCACAGATGGGACAGCCCATATAGCACATGCACATCTACCCCAATGCACAGGGCCCAAAAAGTTGTATTTGTCCCACAGCTGCATGAGCCCATGCACACTTTTGAAGAGCTCATATCTACATGGAGGGAGAAACACTACCACTCACTAACATGTGTCTCATATGCACCCATTTATTTGTACATGAGGCTTCTGTTTGGGCATATCCCTGGTGTATCCCTGTCCCGAGCATACCCACTAGCCCAGCTCTGCCCAGAGGCCCGACTCAGTCCATCCCTGACCGAGTAGCTCTGTCAGTGCTGTGAAACTTTGACTTAGCTAATAGCAGCAGAGTCAAATCCTTTCTTGGAAACTGGCAAGCAGAGCACATTTCTGCAGTCACTGCAGAGGGAATGCTGTGAATGCATAATACTTGTTGGCAGAACAATACAGACAGGGATTCTGTTGGAGTTTTGTCTGGAGATGATTAAATAATTCATTATCAATAATATTGAGAATTTTGGCAAGATTTTCACTGAATAAATATTCACAAATACATTTCCATTCTTTAGCTAGCTTTGGCTCTGTCGCATTCCATTTAATATGCAGCTCTACCCGACTTTGTTTCCAGGTAGGAAAATAAGCTGGAGCCTGTAAGATGCATGGATCCCAGTAAGTTTTAACCAGTTTTGCAATCAGCAGGTGGCATTTATCTAATTGTCTCTTTGTGAGAAAGGGCTTTGCTATGCAATGTTTCCCTAAGCAGTCTGGGAATC
Organism: Pardalotus punctatus; assembly: GCA_013400915.1. NCBI lineage: Eukaryota > Metazoa > Chordata > Aves > Passeriformes > Pardalotidae > Pardalotus > Pardalotus punctatus. Next base: position 33,691 of record VZTX01012928.1, on the reverse strand, counting down.
CTAAAAGTGTTTATTAAGAGACCTAGGCATTTATATTATGTACAACTTCTGTCTGCATTTTCTTAAAATTCTTTTGTTTGTAAATTCTCAGAAATAGCAGGTTTGCTGTTTTGCACTTTAACCTGTATGCCCTGTTTATTTTATTTTGAAAAAAATTACTCTTCTTTTGGAGAGTATTCTTCATGTCAGTAACATGAGTGGGTCCTCTGAAGATAACAGGCATGTTTTTTTCAGGGCCACTGTTTTGAGAAAGCCATAGAAAATAAACCTTCTTCTATCTTTCTCCAGCTGCCAAACAAGATATGAAACAAAACTTTGCAGGCTAGTCCTGTGTGTTTTTTCTAAACATCCTCAGTATAGCCTGCTCTGTTCCTGACTTGCAGGAATCTAGATCATTGTTTGGCTGTTAAAGAATTTGCTTTTATTCCAGACTTTCTGAAGTTTACTTTTCCCATCTCTTTCCGTCCATCTCAGTTTAGTTACAAATCTCTCTCCTCCTGGGAATTTCTCTGCTCTGCTACTGAGTCTGCATCCTTTTATATGGCTCATAAAGAGCTCATGGACTCCTAGGAGGTTCAGAAGACTATAAAGAATAACTCAAAAAAATAATCATTCTACCATGTAAAAATACTGAGAGGCTCTAATTTCTTTTGAGGACAAATCACACAAATGTGCCCTTCTAGGCCAAACCATTTCAGAATAGAATATTCCAACAATCACTGGAAGACTTTTTAGAGATTAAAAACTTCTCACTGTCCAGACATCACCTTTATTAAATGCCTCATCTAAATCATTGGAATCTCTCCATATTAGGCATAATACCAAACACTAAAACATATCAGATAGAGAGAAAGATGAGAGTGATAAAGTCGGGATCTGAATTGTCACAGAAAATTACTTCATAATGTTAAATTGGACTCATGGCCACAGTCCCATAAAAGTGGATGTTTATCAAAGAAACAGACAGATCCCTAGTCTTGGCTATACTCTATATATATATTAAGTTCAAGGACAGAGGTGGTCTTAAGCTGCCTTTAGTGTCACCATACATGATGTGTTAGGTTCTCTGATGCAAAGTAGAGCAGGCAAATGAGTCTTACTGAAGGGGTTTGATTTTTTTCTAGATGTCACAAATCAGTTACAGGCACAAAGTCAAGACCCTTTACCATGGATGTGTTCACAAAGCCTGGCAGTGAGATGTGCCACAGCATTTCTCTCTGTCTGGAGGAGTGAGACCCTCCAGCAGTCAGCCTAGGCCTACACTAGGGCCCCATTTATTCCCCAGCACCACACTGTGACCTGCAGCTCTTGACCAGATTCACAGTGTGAAAGCACTGAGCTCTCTGGACTGCTTTGTAAATTAAGAGTTAGAACAGACTAGACCTGCACTATCTTTTATTCCTAGTGCAAAATGTTTTCCAAATAAATGTTAGCTTTTCTTTCCTTTCCTGAGAATGAGAATATTTCTCCAATGTATGAAGAACTCATGGAAAAGGAAAACCCTGCCTTTTTTATTTTAATGGTGGTACTTTCATTTTATCTATGAAAGAAAATAGTTTCTTTACCCATCAGCTTCTCAAGTGAAAATTATGATTTTTATTTAAAAAATGTGAATCCCAATAGAAAGAGATGAAAAAATGATCCTGAAATGCTACAGTCAGTTTCCCCTTTCCCCTCTCTTTTTCTTCATTTTTTCTTCCCTTTTCCTCTGCCTCCTAGTTCAACACTCTCTACCCTCTTTGTAGTAGGAATCAATTATTTCAGTAACACAAGTTTTAGCACCAAAGACATCTGTAAAAGCTCGGTAGTTTGGAGCCAGGGTTCTATACCTCCCGCTGTGCTTCTATTTTAGTTACTGCTGACACATCCTTCAATCTCGGCACGGGATTAAGTACACAGGTTACCAGACAATTCTGTCCCCTCAGTATAAAACTGCATCACTGGGTTCCCACCCTTTTTCTTCCACTTCAGTGAGATGCAGCTTTTCCCTCCTCCTTTTTCCACTTTTGATAGCTTATCCCAAGAGCACTGAGTAGTGCATTGCCCCCTCCCCAGGCCTATCCCCATCCTCCTGGCCCTCAACCCCCACCCTTGAAGAATGAGGTTACTAAATTGTATTCAAACGTCCCATTCTACTCTGACTGTATAAAATGAAAGGTTTACAAAATCCAGGAGTTCTGCTGCTGTTATGGTGTCTAGGAAAATCTTGAAGAAGCACAGGCAATAGCAAACCAGGCCTAGCTTTGCATAAGGGACTTCTCTGAAGGAGGGAAGAGGAGATGGTGCAACTCTTGTGGATTTTGGAGACAAGCAAGCAGCTTCTCATGAAAGGAAATAAGCAATTTCACTGGAAATTGCAAGGGCACTGGTCTTCTTTTCAGTACCTTGGCTTGAACAGAGAATCCCTGTCTCTCCTGCCACTTCCCAATGTGGCCTAAATGAATCACAAAAAAGCAACAGGGTACTTCTCCTTTGGGTCATCAAGCTTCTGGTAGTGCAATTCTGGGGAAGGCTGAAGGGACAGCAGGGAGCTCCCATGTGGCTCTACTTCTGGGTGACAGTACTGAAGAAGGGCAGCCAGGCTACACCACAGAACTGACTCATTTGTTTTAAACCGCCAACCACCAGCATTTTGGAAGAACTTGTATAGCAACATTAACAACATTAAAATATGGGCTACATTAGTCCTTAAAGCTCCCTTCCCCATCAGTTTTCTCTGAGGGATGGCTTTTTTCTCCTGATTTTATCTCCCCTCTTGCTACCCTCCCTGTGTTCCCATATGGCCTGATCTCTGTGGGAGCTTGGACAGCTCTCTCTGCCTCCAGTTTGACATCTGGGGTTAGCAACACCAACCTTCATCCCACAGGGACAGGCTTGTGGGGGTGATGTTTGGTGAATTTATGTCTACAAGCACTTTGAGGTCCTCTTACAGCCTCACTACAGAATTGATGCCTATTTTGATTGCTGCTGTCTCTCCCACAGGCCACTTCTTGGGCTTGGATCAGCGTGATGCCCTGCCTAAAGCTCTCGTGCCCTTTATACAGGGACGTGACAGTTCCTAAGCAGAGCCTCCTTCACACAGGTTATTTCTGTATCAGAGTGGCTGCACACTAGGCTGCCTAAATCCGGTGCAATCCAGGAAGAGGTGATTCCTCCTCTGCCTGCTCTGCTCACAGCGAGTTGTCACCTACTCTGTGAACCAGGTCAGATGCTGTGCTGCAGCTTTGCTTTTACTTGGGGAATTACATGCTAAGATGGTTCCTCCTTCCCATCCCCCATATCTCCAGTCACAAAAACAAGCAAATGCTTGTGAGCTAATCCTGTGCAGAGACTTTATTAAATAAACACAACTGGTACTGGTGACTTGTTTGTTTGGGGTTGCTTCTTTTTTTTTTTTTTTTTTTTTTTTTTTTTTTTTTTTTTTTTTTTTTTTTTTTTTTTTTTTTTTTTTTTTTTTTTTTTTTTTTTTTTTTTTTTTTTTTTTTTTTTTTTTTTTTTTTTTTTTTTTTTTTTTTTTTTTTTTTTTTTTTTTTTTTTTTTTTTTTTTTTTTTTTTTTTTTTTTTTTTTTTTTTTTTTTTTTTTTTTTTTTTTTTTTTTTTTTTTTTTTTTTTTTTTTTTTTTTTTTTTTTTTTTTTTTTTTTTTTTTTTTTTTTTTTTTTTTTTTTTTTTTTTTTTTTTTTTTTTTTTTTTTTTTTTTTTTTTTTTTTTTTTTTTTTTTTTTTTTTTTTTTTTTTTTTTTTTTTTTTTTTTTTTTTTTTTTTTTTTTTTTTTTTTTTTTTTTTTTTTTTTTTTTTTTTTTTTTTTTTTTTTTTTTTTTTTTTTTTTTTTTTTTTTTTTTTTTTTTTTTTTTTTTTTTTTTTTTTTTTTTTTTTTTTTTTTTTTTTTTTTTTTTTTTTTTTTTTTTTTTTTTTTTTTTTTTTTTTTTTTTTTTTTTTGCATTTGCTATCTTTGGAAAGTTAATCCTCTGGAGTCCACCCAGTGATTTCAGTCATCACCTCCAAATAACACTTACTAATAATCTTAATAAATCCATCTCCTAAGCAGCAGTCACTGCTGCCTGGCACTGAATTACACAGAACACCTCAGAAGCTCTGCTTCAGCTGACACCCTTGTTTTTCTTGATCATAAATTAAATGGAGCACTTGCTCCATGCATTCTCAAATCTCCTCGAATGGCTCTTTTGGGCACTGTGAGTGAACACATCAATGAAGAGGAAGGCAGTCCAGAGGATGTGACTTGGTGACTTGCAGGCTTCCTCTTCTTCTGCACTGTGCTCCAAGGCAGCTCCTGAGCACTTCTTACAAGGCTGCCTTAAGAGAGATGTATATCTGCCTTATATCTGCCTTAAGAGAGACATATTAAATGTATGTGTAGCCATAAACAGAGAAACTGTTTTGATTTCTATGGAAAAATTAAAGCTCCTCATCAAAATAATGGTCTTAATCAAAGCAGGGAAACCTGGGGACATATTCTTCACACTTTCGATGACTGGTCTAAGTACTCATGGCAAAAGATGGGGTGTCGGCACATAGAGATTCTGTTCTCATCTATTTACTTGGCTTTGTGAAATTGGAACAAGTAATAAAACTGGAGATCCATTAGGCACCAAGACTGGATCATAAACATTGCATGTGTGTCAGTCCAGACTGCAAACCTAATTCTTCCTAGGTTCCACAGCCTAATTTAGGATCCCCAAAAACTATGCAGTGCTCCTGTTTTTAACATTGTCTTTCCCCTGGTACTTGCAGACCTTCATGCCTTCTGAGCTGATCTCATGCTGAACATGTTTCCTCCACTTTGCTCCTGAAGAACTTCAAACTGGCACACAAGTTCACACAAAGACTCCTTCAGTAAGTCTCCATTTCCTTCAAAACAGCTCTATAAGAGGCACTGCTCTGCTTAAGTATTATTAACTCCTGGTGGTACTGATGGGAAAATTAAAGATCCATGGGAAATGACTAGTTTATAGCAGTGGCAAATCAGGTACCTAGGTAGAAAGAGGACTGGAGATTTCTTGCATTTAGATCCTCAGTCTACACAGCCAGACCCTTTTGAAGTTCTTAGTTTAATGATTTAATCACAGCTTATTATATGCTCTGAAATACCTGGATGACAGACATTATGCATATTACCACTTTAATTTGTCTGTATGCCTACTTTAGAGTGGCTGACACTACAGGCAGCTTCCTTATTATACCGCCGGTGAAATCCAATGCTTGCTACAGTCTGGCTCTACTTTTTCTGACTGGTTTTCAGTATTCTGTGTTTCATAGGGGGAAAAAAGCTCTTGGGAAAGATGCCAGGGTCTTGGCTTTGATTACACTAATTGAAAAGTGAGGCAGTTCCAAACCTCCACCTGCAGAAACTGATAGAGAACTTTGTAGCACTGATGCCCTGTAATACTGGAACTAGCATAGCCAAGGCTGGGCAGAAAGAGAGAATCCTATTTCTAATACAAGCTCATCCTTACTTACCACCATCTCTTCAGAGTCAAGGCAAGGTTAAGCCAAACACTAAGAGAATTAAGCGGTTTGCAGTTTTTATCCTACATTAACCATTTGGCCTCACCCCTCCAAGCACCCTGTAAGGATTTTATCAGCTAAACCTTCTTCCAAGACCCCTTTGAGCCATTGGGGACTACAGATTTGGAGAGTTTGTTTTTGTTCTGCTTCCCTATGTTGTGCTCTCTGAGATTCTGAGTGCCATAAACAGAGGCCAGATGAAGGGGAGAGACACTAAACCAAACTGCCCACCAGAATTTTCTGTGTTAAGGACCGCTATAAGCAAAAAAAAAAAAAAAATTAAAAAAAAAAAAAGAGAGAATACTGTACAAGAAACATGCTATGAAAAAGGGATTGATTGTGCAGACAGGATAGATTACATTTAAAACATTTGTTATGGGAGGAGAAGAGTTTGCAGTCTGATGGGGAAAAAGGGAGAGAAAAGAAAATAAATTACTGGGAAGACAAGACTAGGCTGGGAAGACTGTAGAATAAAGAAAGGAAACTAAATAGTCTCATTTTCTTTTTCATTCATATTTCTGAATTGTGAAGCTCTTTCTTGAGAAAGACAAACAAAATGCAAGCTATCCCTGTATTTCTTTTCCCCTTAGTGTATAGTACAGGAAAACTTATCTGCGAACAGAAAAAAAATGCAACTCCTACACTTAAAAGGAAAAAGACTGAGCAATGCAGACACAGAATGACAGATAAATATGGAGATATACAGACACATATGGGCATAGAGCCACAGATACACAGCACCCACAGACATGAGAAAGAAACAACACGATACCCATGTGCACCCCCACTCACACACATAGTGAATAAAAGCAGCAATAAAATGCTTCTAATTACTAGAATTTTGCACTACCAGATCAGCTTCACTGTAAAGCAAACAAAAAGCTCTCCTTGTCAGAGCTGCACTCCCTGTGTCTGCCAGCCTGTCATGGCAGCATTCAAAGCCTGCCGCACACTCTCCCTATTCCACCAGCCTGGAGTGCACACACCCAGCTCAGCCAAGGTCTGTCTCTGCTGTCAGAACTTTTTATGTGGTACTAAAAAACTCAGCAAGTTTCAGATGGCTAAAACGCTGAAATCACTGCCTCTGACTAATCTTCATTTTCTATTTAAACTGCCCTTCCCCCTCCCCCCTCTTTCTGACTGAGCGCCAATTACATGCAGCATTGCAAGGCACAAAAGCGAACTGTATTTTAGCTATGTGTACATGACTGTACAATCTCCCAACCAGACCAGCATGTGCTTTTCTCGATGACAACGTTGAGGCAGATCCCGAGTGTCGGGTGGCAAAAGCTGCAGCCAGTTTCCCATAATTCTATTTCTGGTGAAATGCAAGTGCATGAGCATGGAGCTGGATGTATATTTAACTCCACATGCTTTAATCCAAAGAGGTCAGGAAATAGGAGCATGAATGCTCTTGTTGTGGCAGATGGGAATGTGTTGGATTGCCCACATTGTCAGGCAAGGGGCCCTGGGCCTGGAGGTAGTGCTGACATCATTGTCTCTCTCTGGGTTTTGCCTGGAGCTCCAGACACAGAGAGCTGTACAGACAGTAACCCTTTCCTGCCTGAGCTCCCATCTAGCACGCTCTGCCACAATCTCCTCTTTGTGACTCTATCTGCAGTCCAGCCAAGGCAGCCTTCAAAGAAAATTGCTTTGGGGCTGCTACAGCTCTGATATTTCCCTTCCAAAAGAAATAAATTGTATCAACTCTTGGGGGAGAAGGCTAAACTTAATGGGAATGTGTCACCTCGGCTGTGGAAAAACGCAAGTCCCAAAAGAAAGCCTTGGCATTTATCATCATTCAAATACACAGATAGGAGTGCACAAGGACAAAAACTTTCTGCTATAAACACCCGAACCTAAGTAAATTTAGGAACTACATAAAAACTTGACATTTAAATACCCTTGACTTAAGGCAATTATATAAAACCAGGAAAAGGAACAGGCTCCGGCCTCTGCATCTTCCATGCTTCCAGTGGTTTTCAGACCTTCAGGAACTGGCTGAGACTCAACCAGTCCAGTTATCACTTTGCTCTGCCCTGCAGACACTCCTGCTTCTGCTCTCACACTCCCCTTTCCCCACCCACTCAACCTGTTCCTGACACCTCAGCAGGTCCCCCACAATGTCAACAGCTCCCAGGGGACTCAGCACTAGAGGGGATCAAGTGTTAGGTCGGCAGAGAAGCTCTGGCAATGCCAAGGGAGAATGCAAATAAATCCTATAAATCAAAAAATGGCACACATAAATATCACTGTGCTTCTATGCATTGCTTCATGGCTTTCAAGCTCTCTTACAGTTTATCTCCACCATCCAGACTGATGTAACAGTAATGTGGAGAATGTGAACCAGCAACACCCATAGCTCTTGGGAATCTTTAAAAGAACCTTTCCTTGTATATAATTTTCTTCACCATTCTTCTCCGTGGTGGCATGGAAACAACCCATGAAAAAAAGAATTTTGCAGGAAAACTATTTCACTCTGTGTTTGCACTTTTCCATAGACAGCAATCCCCTTATGATTTGGGGTCATTTTCTCTTGCCTGTTCCTTTTTATTCTAGCAACATTAAAAAAAGAGCCTTAAAAAAATACTCACTCACTGTTCTAATAACAGAGAAGGACTAACTCCCCTTGCCCCAGTAATGCCAAAGAATCCCACAAAGCACACTGACCTCTCCTTCACTCCCCCCTGCTCTGCCCAGGGATTACAGCAGTCTCAATACAGGCTTGTCCATGCATGGGCTGTGATTCCCAACCACTGCATGATGTTTTATGAATGTAATTTCAGCCTTATCCACATTTTCTGACTTCTCTGTATTCCCATCAGACTTTTGATGTAAAAGTAACTGACATGGTTAACACTTCAGAGCAGGAATTTTGCATTTTTACTTATCTGTAGATGACCCTAGAGCAATACTGTGTCATAAAAGAAAAACCAATTGGTAGTGTATATCTGTGCATGCATTGAACTGCAGAGGGAGGGAAGTATGAGAAAGACAACAGTAGTTTGAAATACAACATATTTAGGCTTTTTGTAACAGGGTTTGTGAAATGAAAAGTGAGACAAGTCTTCAGTCTCACCTGCAGCTCCTCTGCACTATAAATTAACCCCTGCCTGAACACAGGGCTATGAATTTACTTTTCACACACACATAATACTCAGCTTCATGTGGGAAAAAAGGCAAAAGCAGAGCATATGCTGCTACCTGCTCTCTGAGCAGCATTGCTGCTGGGGCTGTGGCTACAAACACTGTTCAGACATAGTACTTCACTTCAATACCTCACTGTTCTGCTGGGATTTGCATTAGCCCACAGGCAGGTCAGAATTGGAGGAGTAAAAAAGTGGGGGGGCTGCTTTCTGCCCCTGCTCTCCTAAACTGCATGTAACTATTGATTGTCCACATTCAGTGCCTCAGGCAACGGAGCAGAAGATCATGAGGAGATGTTTAGAGTGTCTTGACTGCAAAATGGTTGAGGCAGAAGTGTTAAACTTGCACTCAGTGTCTGACTTGATAAATCTCTATTAGATGGCAGTGGCAAAACCTTGTAAACCTTAGGGATCCTCTGCTAACTGCCAAAAAAACCCAAAAAGTTCTGTGGTGAGTATGAGCTCAAAGTCTTCCTTTCAAAGGTCCCGTCTTAAGTAATTTGACAAGTACCACTCCACAAACCTTGAATTTGGACTGCAGACCAGGCCAGACTTATTCAGTTCCCTTTCAGTTTCTTGATGTGGTCCAGTTTAACCCGTCCCGCGGGCTCACGGCCGAGGCTGTGCGCCACAGAGCCCCGGTGAGTCAGCAGTGCCGAGAACACCCTGACAGTGGTGCCTGGCTCTGCGCTACGACAAGAGACCCGCCATTGCCGCACAGGGGATGCGCACACGCCTGGAGCCGGCTCGGCGGATATTCTGCCTCCATTTACATGGTGCGGGTTTATTGGGTGTGAACCTACACGCATGAGAGCGAGGAGCAGTTTCTGCTGGGATCACTAGAGGGATTTCTATTTTTTTGCTAGGAAAGGGTTAACCGCAGTGCCCTTGCTGAGCTCCGTGTCTCCTTGCATTCCAGGGTAAATGGTGTTTTGCAGAGCCCGGTTACCTATGGCAACAGCGGAGAGGAATACTGCAGGCGATCTTCTGAATCACAGGATTTACAGCCCATATGTTTATTCTGCAGTGAAACACTTCCAGCCCCGCTTCTGATGTGAGCTGGGAACCGCGAGAGGGCTTTACAGAGCCATTTAAAAGGCAATGTGAGCTGGAAGCGAGGCATTTTTAATCAAAGGCCAGGCTCAAATAAGAAAAACATGGCAGAATCACAGGAGTCTCCAGAATGAGCTCCAGTGTCACCAAGTACCTGCAGTCAGTCACAAGCCGCCGCCATTAATAATCTCCTCACAACTTCGTGGCTGCTCTCCGAATTTCTCGCCTCTGCCTCAGCTCTTCCAGAGCCTCCCTGGGCAAATCGGCAGCACGCAGCGGCTCCGAAGGCAGCACGGCCAGGGCACGGCCCCCACAGCCGGAGCTGGAGCCGGAGCCAGAGCCAGAGCCAGAGCCAGAGCCAGAGGCAGAGCGGGCTCCCGGGCCCGAAGGCGCCGTGCTCCCTCCGGAGCAGCACCCGGGCTGGGCACTGCCCCGGGGGCAGCAAGGGCATATGAAAACATTTGCTTTCCTTCTGTGCAAGTACTACTGACTTACTGACCACTGCATGGATGGTTTTCCTTATGGCTTGATAAACATTTGAACAGGATTTTTAAAAATGATCACAACTTGAGAGAGTACTTTGAGCCTGTTAAGATTTAAGCATATTTACGACATCATTTGAAAAACAAAACTACAAATACATACTTTTACATATAATTTTGAAATGCTAATGGCTTTGCTGAACTAACTGCATTTCACCTCATCCCTTCTGAGAAAATAAGCAGTTCCAGGCCTGGCTAAGCTGTGGTGGGAAATCATTTGGGAATTCAGGAAGCTAACGGCACAAGCCAAGGATCTGTGGTTGAATGCTTGAGCAAAGATTCATTTCACCTAACTCTAACCCTCAGAAAGTCTGGAATCTGGTTTCAGCTGCCTCTGTAGTCAGCAGAGATAAATTCAGTTGCTCGAAGACAACTCATCATGCCTAAAAGAAATACCTGTGTGGCTGAGTGTGCTTGCAGGTGCATCTTGCAGTACTGGAGACAGTAATGCAATCTTGGCACAGGCTGAGGGCAGGTCACTGTAAACACAGATAGACAGACAGACACATCAGACCAAACCCACATGGAAATGTCCAATTCATACTCTTCTTTCTGGAACTTGAATGCTCCAATATGTTACTACATTTTTTTCCTAAGAAATTTGCAGTATATACTACATATTAATCAAGCTATCTCACTGTTTGAGAGGAAAATATTATCCTAGCTGAATGAGGAGATGGATATTTTGCAGGAGTCTGCTACTCATTTTTGAAAGCACAGAGGCAGGTCATTCCAAACTGTACTTGCTGTAACCTAGGAGGAATCTGCCTTGCTGATAAATATTTAACAGTCACAAAGGACTTATCTGCTAGTCCTTGTATGGACACTCTTTCAGTGGGTTCAAAGCAGTACATGCCATTTTTCAGGGCTGCAGTTCCAAGTACACTTTTTTTTTTTTCCAGAAAGGAAAATCAAAAATAAGATACAAAACTGTAGAATCACAGGGTTTCTGTGTGAGCCCTCAGAATTCAGAAACAGCCATATGTGTTTAACTCAGATTTTTGTTCCATTTGGTGAAAAAGAAAACATTTACTTTGTCTTAGTATTTTTCTTTCCCTCAATTTAGAAGAGAAAACAGAATCTGAGTTTATTGATCCAGTGAAATTTATTGGGGAAATTGTTTTGCAGGCTGGACTAAGATAAACAGTAATTCATAATATATGTAGCAAATGATCATGCCGATCACAGAAAAAGAGAGAGTAGAGGGGAGAGGAAGAATTAATCAGTTAGATGGAAAATGAATGGGTCTTAAAAATAGGAGAACTGACAGGGAATCTGCCTGCTTATCTGTACTCTGCTTTCTCCATGTACCCATCTATTGTATAGTAACATTAAATACAAAATTAAAACTTGAGTTCAGTTTGCCTATTCATCATTCCCAGGTTCAGCTTTTCTGTTTGTTTGTTTGTGGGTTGTATTCAAGCTTTCCTTACAGCAGGGAGATCTAAAGGGCAGCAGGCTTTGTATTATGCAGTGAAGTCACTCAAACTTCAGATGATTTTGGTCAGATGGAGGGAGGGGTCTTTCTTTTTCCCTACAAATCAGTTCTAGAATTTGCTTTGCTTCTGGCTGAGGTTGTAAGGTTTTAGAAAAAGAACTGGCAATTCTGCTAGCAGGAGGAATTTTGCGAGGTTAAAGAATGGAGAGTTAAAGCAGGCTTTCCCGCAAAAGCATGTGTGTGCGCTTGTATTAGTTTCTCATTCTCCACCATTTCCTGAAAACAGGGCTTGGGGAAAAAGCACATAGACACATAACATTTTTCCATTAGCAGAGCAAGCGGGGGAAGGTAATGGTTTGGGGGGAGGGGGTGGTAATCAGAGATCTGCTTAGTCTTCATAGAAAGAAAAATGCCTGGGCGCCTGCTTTGCCATAAATTGCATCTGGTGGTTGGAGCTACAGCAAGTTATTAAAGTGACTGCATTAAAGTCATAATTCAGCAGGTCAGCAGCACGGTCTGCAACCCCTCCTCCATCAGCCCTCCCAGCCCCATTTTCTGAAGGGAGCGAACACCCATTGCCTGAATCAGCTCGTGCTGCTGCACTTGGTGTCTTTTTCCCTGGGAGGGGAAGGAGAGGGGAGAAAGAGAAGGCGAGCTCGCGCTACTGAGTTATTTTGCTTTGCAGGGTCCAGCGGAGATGGTGCTTCGCACCCAGGCCTCGGCAATACAGGAAAAAATCTCACTTTCCAAATGTAGCTTTCCCCCTGCAGCAGCAGGGGTGACTCCCTGGCTCCAGGCCTGCTTGTGCTCTCTAAATTTTCTCCCAGCTTCCTCGCTGGGCTGGGAGGGGTGGAGGAGGGGAGGAAATCAAGATGTCAGCATACTTCAGGGACAGGGTTGAATGCAGAGCAATATATGTTCCTTGTGCCTGATCAGATGGAGGGATGGGAACGAAAACAACATCCCACAAACCTCAAGATGGATGCCAGAGCAGGGGCTGTAAACAGCCAGCTTAGCAGAAGGCGCTCACTGTCGAGGTCAGATGCTGGTGAGGAGGAGGCAACATTTGTCTCACATTTTGTGTTATTATACTTGAGCTGCTCCCTGCCTCGCTGGTATGATGAAAGCTGCCTTCAGATAATAGCTTCCATTTTGTTTTCTTCTATGAAGTCAGGCACATACTACATTACTACTAAAAGGTTCAGGAGTCCCCAGCAGCTTTTCTGATAACAAGCTTGTGCACATGTAACTAAAAAGAGACTTGTAAGGGGGAAGACCCCAGTGATCCCCAAAACTAAAGAGAAAGCTGACTTTCACCTCAGCCTCCCAGTCTAAAACCCATGATTTATAAAAAACAATATTTTTTTAAAGTTAATTCACCTTGCAAAGATCCTTTTAAACATCCTCAAATGCAGAAGGTCATCATGACTAGGGTTGGGTCACTTTTTGTAGATGTGACCCATTTCTCCTGTTTCCAAGGGAACAGAAGTGCCCTGGAGTCACCCTTGCACCCTCAGAAAGTGCTCTGGGGCTCTGTTATTATTGGCTTGGCTGTATGGAGCACAGGAGGCCACAGGGTGCTTCCTTTCTTCGGATGCTAAATATTTTCTTAATGAATCTAAGGAAGAACACCAAAGCTGAAACTGCTGAGATGACAAATAGGTGTATGAGGTCATCCAGCAGTGCCAACTCAAGAAAAATGCCAGGTTTTTAGTACATGTTCATGGAACATGGAAAACAGCAAGCAAGAGGAAAAAAGCATGCACACTGCTATTCCCTTAGCAGCAAAGATTCCTTGCTTAAAACCAACATGCAAATGTGTATTTTTCTGCAGATTACATGTGTTAGAGACACTTTCATTTTTCCTTCTGTTTTTCACTAGCAGTATAAATATATACCTCACAGTGACTCCAGCAGAACACTGGGGGATGGGTTTCTTCTGCTACACAGGCTCCACAAAATCGTCACACAGCTCCTTGATGCACAGCCACACTTACACTCATGACTATGGAGGACAAGTAGAACATGCCACTGCCTTCTGGGTCAGGGTTTTTTGTTCCCATTGAGATTTTATTATAGGCTTGAGATCCTCAGAGAATTAAATCCACTGCTTGTCTACAGAATAGATAATGGCAGGGCAACCTTCCCACATCACTGCCTCCTGCCAATGCGGCTCAGCACTGACCTGGCTACTATTAATGACTGGACAGAGTAGAGTTCATTCTCTGTATCCCATTCATAGCCACTGGTCTTTGCAAACAAGGAGCAATTTAGAATCCAATTTGATTATTTTTTTTTCAGAAGAGAAACCAGCCAGCAAACAAAGCAGGAACTGAGCTGCAAGCCACTAAAATTATGTCAAATAGATTTCATGAATACAATATGGATGGCAACAATGTCAGAGTACTAGTGATCTAAGGAAAGCAAAGAATTAATAATAAAAATTAAAATAGAGAATCTCCCATACCCATACAGAGCTGCTTCAAACCTTGGCATTCAACGGGTCTGGTTTGAAAATACTCGTCACTTTAGTTAGTCTCAGTCTCTGTCATTTACTAAAGCAGTAGGTTTTTGTAGCTGCAATGCCCTAAGCACATTAGAAAAGTAAGCATGTGATGGGAGAGCTTGTATGCCTGAAAGTTCATCTGTATTTTGCAAGACTAAAAAACTGAAAAAAATATATTGCCTCTGCCTAGAATCCTCTCCTCTCTCTAGCTTGCCCCTCAGTCATGTTTGTGCTTCCAAGAATGCGGCAGTTCGGACGAGTGCTAGGCATTACAGCTGCGATCGCCGTATTTATTATTCCGGATGCCACAGCAATGAGACAGACATTCCTATATGAGGTCTACGATTTTCCCCCAAATGTGAGGATATTAGTCAAGCTCCCATCACAACGTGAAAACAGTGTGCGCATTTCCAGTGTCATTTCCAGCAACAAGAGGGCAGCAGGGAGCCTCCAGCAGAGCTCGGGATCCAGCAAGAGCAGACGGGTGTCAGCTCCTTATTTCCAGTCTTCTTCGGGCAGCGATCATAGATTCATAGACTCGTTTAGGTTGGAAAATGGAGGAAAGCTCACTTCTTGCAGAATGTAATACAACCAAACCCCAAGAGAATACACGGGGTCTTACTGTGTTTCTCAAGCAGATGGACTTGGGAGCATCCTGCCCAGGCTCTTCGGGGTATCTCATACTTGTTTCTTGTTTCTGAAAAATCTGATGGTACAAATAATTTTTCTTCGTCAAATGCTTGTGCTGTTTCACTGGATTCGTAAGGGGCAAGCTGGGCTCCTCAGAATTTAAATTTTCAAGAAGTCAGTTGCAGATCTTTCACATATATAATTTAACTTGGTAAATGTACTGGGTCTCACAATTAAAGTGGGTTTTGAGGTTGAAACTACCATTTCAAACGTGCAGGTGCACCCTCACCAGTGGGACAGAAGGACCATAAATGTAATTTCATTTTCTACAGGATTCACCATGGGGAGTATCTCTAACATATTCTCACCCCTCTGGCTGGCTGTCCACCTCCCTCATAGCCAGGTGTACAGAAATCCGCCCATGGCCGAGTCTCCTTGTTCTCCCCTGAAATGCCCTACAGAGAAACTACCTGTTAAATGCCCCTAATATTTTGGAAACATTTAGTCTGCACAGCTGCAGAAAAACTACTTGCAGAGGCGTTATAGATTTGTTTGAGAAATGTACAAATCAAAGGTAGAAAGTGACTATTCTTACTGTTCAGACAAAAACGTAGAGTAATATCTGAGAGCAGCTTCGCTAAGCAAACTAAAGTTTAGCCAGATCCAGAGCTGCTGTCATTCCCTGTGACAGGGCTTCTCAGTAAATCACAGCAGCTGTCCCTCCAGCGCCAGCAACAGCCGCGAACACAAGGAACCATTTTTTCTCTTTCCAGCGCGGAAGCAACACAGGAAAGTCACAGAGCAGCACTGAGTCAGGGCTCTGCGGCACAGTAAATTTCTGAGGCTGCCTGGTATTCTAGGCACATCCTTACAGCAATAAACTCCTCAGCATCATATCCCAGCCAGAAGAGAATCTGGAGCAGCTAAAAATATAGCCTCTGCATCTCAGATGCTTGCACACAGCAAACTCCTGCCTGTGACCTCCACTCCCTCTTTTCCCACCACACACACAGCCAAAGCAGGTGGGGATTGGCCCCAGCTTACAAGGCAAGGACAAGAGACAGCACTCACTATACATTGTGATGGGCATTACACCCAATTTAGGAATAAAATTTAGGGCATCTTGTAGGAAGGAGAATTTCTTCTTCCTTAGTACATGAGAAAAGCCAGGTGAGGTCTGCCCTGCCTTGGTGTTTGAGGCATTTTGCTTAGCAGCGTGAAACACCCCAAAGATTCTGGCATTAGCAGGCACTATAAATCTCGAGGACACCACATGTGTGACTGGATTATATATAGCTCTGCTTTCACATTACTAGCTCCAAAACACCACACAAAAAGGAAGATAATGAAATATCCACCTCTCCAGCCGTCGCTCTCTAATCTGAAACGGCATTTCCAGGAGCCATTTTCACTCAACCAGGGAGTCTAGGAACAAACACCTTCTCACCCTCCCACTCACTGTCAGACAGCCCCACAACTGGCACGCACATACACAATCACACATATATTCATTCTCTACATTTCTCACCAAGAGATACAAAAAGTCTCATGTATTTGCAGTTTATCACATGCAAACATACACATCTCTCCCCTTTCAGTCATGCAAATACACAATCAAAAACACGTTCTGGGTTAAATTCTATTTTCACTTATGCTATGCAAATATAAAAGCTGAATACTTCCATTAAGATAACAGATTTACAACTGTGTAACTGAGATCAGAATATGGTGCTGACTCTCTCATACATAAATTTCCATAGTTGCTCCTGAATTTGTCTTTTTCCTCAGCCGCCTCTCTGTGCATTAATCATTCAATATTTAAATCAGCCATCCACTTGCTTCTTTTTGCTTTGTCAATGAAAATTGTTCAGCATTAATTATAAAACTCATTCTCTACTGAGGTTTTCTTGGCTTTTTTTCGTTAGTGGGTGGAAGTGTCAATTTACAGTCATCTTGTTCTGTCTTCAAAAATACCCTGTACCAGCTATACTGCAGAACACATTCTCTGTGTGAGAGCGCCTGTAAATGTGCGTGTGAGCTAGTGAATGTGTGAGCTTATGAATGTATATGAAAGATTGGGAATGCATGTGTATACATGTGTATATGTAGAAAAGATATGGAGATGGTATTTGAATTAGCAAGGCTAAATGTTTCTCAGGGTTTATTTTCTAGTTGAATTTTAACCACTTTCTGAATATAAAGATTTTCATTGTGTACTGGTACAGATGATTTCAGGTTATAAAGCAGAGTTTATGGCAACTGAAAATGTGTTCAAAATCAAATATCTCTGACAACAACAACACAATATAGATCTAATTTTACGTAGTGGTAAAACCTCTCCAGATTTGCTTTCATATTCCATAATCAAAAGGACTGGACATTCTTGGTCCAGCATCCTGTGCAACTCTGCCATACAAAACCAATGCAAGTGCCACAAGGCACATGGTAAGATAATAAATCAGTATGCTGTAGCCAACAGCACATCACAAGGTAATAAAACACAAGGGCTAGAGAATTTGGTTTAAATGGGAAACATTATAGTGAATACTGAATAGACTGAATACAGTAAAGGTGGAGGCTGACTAAACTTGTCTTTGCAGGTATGATTTTCACAATTGTGAACGTCTTACTCTGTTACTACAAAGCAGAACATACACCAGTGTGTAAATGTTTTCCAATCTTTTCATTATACTGGGATGCTGCAACCTATATTTAACCCAGGGGGAGGGATGTTCTCAAGAAACAGTTCACTCCTTGGCAATAATTTCTGCTACCAGTTACATAAAATGTTAGACCATTTTAACTGCCAAGCAGGGATTACAAAAAGGAGGGGGAAAAGGCAACCACAAAAAAGCTATATCTCTTTGCAAAAATTTATTATGAAGAAACATAAGATCTGAGCCAAGGAACTACAGTAATCTCCCAGGCAACAACAAAAAGATGAACAGTGCAAGTGCAAATGCTCTTCCCCTTCTAGGATTCTGGTATGAGTTTGTCCTGTCCTAGTGCAGTTATGGTGTTATCCCCTTCATGGGGGCCTTGTTATGTGGAAAAGGATGGTTCAGACAACCAGGTATGTGATGTGCTCCCTTCCCTTCCCTTCCCTTCCCTTCCCTTCCCTTCCGTCTGGTGGCCATTGAAATGGTGCTGCCTGTTTCGTGTGCCCTGCGCTGCTAAGATGGACTTGCAGTTTCAGTTCAGTTCCACAGGACTGCTGCCCACCACAAAATCCTGCATTGCAACAGGCAGCAATTGCCTCAATTGCAGAAAACACACAGAGTAAAAGACTCAGAATAGAGATCAAGAATGGAACCAGTCCTGAACACTAAACTGGGGAGGAACAAGAAGCTGTTGAGAGAAGAAATTTAGTATTACCCAAGCTATATCCATTCTGTGAAGAAACAAGAAACCTTCAATCTCCAAGTCTACCAAGCAGTGCTTTTCACTCATACTGAAAAATTGGAAAATATAAAGTGTCTTTTTACTCTATGATGAAATGAATATAAGTAGAAATAACAGTCTTTAGTCAAACAACAGAGCACCTCTCCAATCTAACAGAAGTTCTACTTTAGCTAAACACTCAGAGAGTGAACTGGGAATACAGCCCAGGATTTGGGTTTATTTATTTTTTTTTTACAGACCTCTGCATGTGCTGCTCTGATGAGGTTATCATACAAACAAAGAGCTAAGACTCTGTTAGTCAAGCAGAGCTTTCTTTACCACTGATAGAACAGGAGGAAAAAGGTGAGTTTGATTCTCATTTAAATCAAAACCATTCTGTGTGCCTGGGAGCAAAAAAATGAGCTCCAAGTCAAGTCTGCATTAGGGAGCACTTCTCTGGGGTAGGTAACCTGTGAAATCACTATAAATATGCTTATAGAGGTCAGCCATGCTTTTGTGCATGGAACAGGCTCACTAGGTGAGGAGACTAAAAGAGCTGTGGCCCCAGCTCTCACATGGCTTCCCATCCAAAGCACAAGCTTCCAGACACACCATGCAAAAGTGCTTGGCAACCCTCCTTACCTTCCCCTCCATGCCTGTTGCTGTGTCTTCCTACAGAATGTAAGATGTACTCCATCTTGTCTCCTTTTCTCAAGTAAAATAACCTCTTCCAAGAAAAGCATGTCTTTGCCATTATAAACAACATTGACACTAGAAATTCTAATTTCTAATAGCAAAGCTATGCTGGTCAGAAATCATCTGTGCCATACTCATGTCAGCAGGGCTATAACAGACCAGCCCTTAGATGGAGAGAAAATAATTTTGTGCCAAATTCTGATTTACACCCATAATTTTTTATAGTTCTTGCCAGCATGAAGGAGCATTGGAAGAAGCATATAACATACCTGTTTTGACCCTGCTTGCACTTCTTACTAGTGTGAATGAGAATTTGGAACTGTGAGTCCATATGTGCCTCCAAATTGCTTCCAATTTTTCTACGTGCTTATTTTAGCAGTATTTGTCACCCATGTGTATGCAAATTAAGCTTGCAGAGGAGCTCTGAGTAATAGGGAGAAAACAGCCTACCACTGTTTATTAGACTACAGCTGATGCCACAGTAAAAAATGCTGTTGGTAATTTTAGTTCCCTTCCTCAGGGACACTTCCTGCTCTTCCACATCATTATGAAAACTGCTGGTGACAACGCATCCGATCCCAGTACTGGGAGCTCCTCACAGAGACTCATAAAAACCCAGGCTCTTGAGCCTGATTTTTTTTTTTTTCCCTGCTAATCTTCCAAGTCTGGATCTTCTTTATCTTCCAGATCAGACATGAAATGCATGGCATGGCAGAACAAATGAGGCTTTTCTATCGCTTGCCCATGGATCTCCTTCTCTAAAGTCACATAACTTCATTTACAAGAACTGTCAGTCCAATTCCTTTCACAGCCATGATATTACCTGAAAGAATTTTTAATGCACTTAGATTTCAGTATTGTATTTTTACACTTTTCATCTTAGGTTTCATTGTCTGATAAATCATCTAAGACTTCGAAAGCCACATTTTCTTCTAAGTGATTCTGTCTTTTTCCACCTGTAAGTGTCACATTTTTCTGTGATTTTTTTATGGCATTTAAAGCAACAGGAACATTTTTATTTACTTCTCTCACTGGGCATTCACATCATTGCTTATTTCTCTAGAAAAAATTTACAACTCCAGGGTTACTGCACCTGCAAAATCATCCAAAGAAGGCCATCTACTTCATCTGACCTCCAAAGCTGGTGACAAATTTTGCTTTTTATTTAAGCGAAAATTCTGAGTTATTCAGATACATAGATTCAAGTTTTCAGCCACTTTACATATTAGGCATATACTAAATTTGAATGAAATCATTTGCACATGTGCAACCTACATTTATGCATGCAAATCAGGCAATTAAGTACAAAATTACCTGATTTGCATACATAATGCTAGAACTGAGCAAGTAATATGCAACAAAAACCATATTCTATTAATATTATTTTCTTCTCTTCTGAAATTAGCTGCAACTGGATTAGAAAATACTCAAGATTTTCATCACTCAAAATGATTAGTCTATTTGATGAACATTTCTAGGTCTACTGATATGTTGGCTAATTACACATCTCAAATGATACTGATTTTTTATCATGTTTGGTAACCTAGCATGAAGTTTATAATAAAATGTGCAATACTACCTTTTTCACATTTAGAATTCAACTTAAAATGCATTTGTACAAATAAATAAATCTTGAGTGCATGAATATTAAAGCATAGCAACACAGATGCCCCCAAAATTTGCTTTTGAATTCAAATTGAAATTTTTTGCTGTTTGTGCAATGCAGCTGTCTTTCCATGCACACAAATACGGAGCTCCTGTAAAAGCATCTGAATATGTAGAAAAAGAAACCAGTGAAAACAGTCTGTGGAGTCTTTAGGGTACTTCCTACAGGACTCCACTTGTAAACACAGGTCACATCTCATAGATAATGAAACAAGAAGCTTTCCCCTGGCACAGCAACACTAGAGGGGCCTCCTTACTGGAAGGTAAGTGCATACCCTGGGAGGGCTCTGGTGACACCTTTGACAGTGACCTCTCTGCTCCCGTGGCTCTTTCTGCTTCCTACTGCCTCACTGCTCTGCACATGTACCAACACACTCCTTTTGGTTTGCTTCCCTTTGCTGTGCTCCATCTTGCTCAGAAGGCAAACTCCTCAGGCACAGACCTGTCCTATTTGTCTACAAAGTCTTATGCATACTAAGGGACTTTAGCTATAGAATAAATAAACAATAACTTGCACTTCTGCTGTGGTGCAGAGACATTTTTGCATGTCTCTAACTGTTCTTATGGGCTTATCTCCAAACCCCTTTAAGCAGTTCATTATAATTTTTAAGATGGGGTCACCAATACTCTTTCAGATAAGGGCAGATCTTGGTTCCTGTCATGGCAGTACAAAGCTTCACATAGCATCCAGTATTTCATTCCTTCTGCATCCTGGCACTTGCTTTCTGATCAGATACCCATTCTACAGACATGTGCTTTCAATAAGTTATCCAGTGGCAATCAGATCTTCCCCACAAATGCTCTGGTGCCTTTAATGAAACTAGGCAGTACGCCTAGGAAAATGATTTCTTCACAGCACGCACAACTTCGTATGCCATAAATAAAACCTACTACTGTCTGGATCATTCACCTATCACCAGTGTGCCAGGTCCTACTGGTTTGATTTTTTTATGTTCAAATAGCACTTTCAAACATTTCAACATCCCCTCTTGTTTTTTCTCCTTTAGTATTTAAATTATAAGCATTTCTAAGACAACCATGTTTTTGTCTTCTAAAAACTATGTTGCACATCTTTGGCTGATACAATAATACAATAAAGATCACCAAGGTATTTGACAAGATCCACATTTAAGAATCACCATCTTGCGACAACCTTGCTGCTCATTATCTGTTGCCTCTCATTTCAGGAACTTCTTTCTTTCTTATTCATTGACAAATTGGTAATGAGGGACTCTTCACCTCATAACCTATTGGTCAACTATAATTAATTTTATTTCCAGTGCCTCTGCTGCTCTGCAAAGTTTTGCTGCTCATAACTATTCAATCATTTGGCTTTTATGTGTCTGTCTATCACAACAGCTTCAGAGCATCTCCCAAGCATTTAAACCCAGAAAACTCTGCATATCTCCCTCTCCTTTTCATCCCCATCTGCTGAAGGATAGAGTTTGTATAATTTTCCTTCCTTGCCTTTGCCACTGGCACATGTTCTTACTTCATCCTCTATTTCAGGTTAAGGGTCTGCAGATGTCCTTGACACACATCCTAGAAGAGGTACATTTCCATTTCTTAATCTTTCCTGATGGAAACTCTTCCTTTCAACACTCAGCAATTTTATTTCTATAAGGAAATATATAAAGAGGCAATTCAGCACCACCTCTGTAAGGTCAGGAATTTGTAAGAGGTACTGGAAAGTCCTGCAGGCCAAGAATATAAGTGTATCTGTAAGTGATGGCTCAGTTGCTTAGAGTATGGTGCTAATAACACCAAGGTTGTGGGTTTGATCCCTGTATGGGCCATTCACTTAAGAGCTGGACTTGATGATCCTTTTGAGTCCCTTCCAACTCAGAATATTCTGTGAAATCTGTGATACATATTTCAAGCTATGAAGGCAAAAAACAACAATAGTTCTTTTGTTCCAAGTAAGGTGTACTTCATTCTAATCCTAACACCTATCACACTTTGAAAGGAACAATGACTCATGGCCTTTCATCATTCATATTTGTCACACACATCTGATTTAATATCACAAATTCCTAAAGAGAAAAAAACCCAACATTTTGTAGGTGTTGCTATGCTTATACCACAAATAAATCTTCCTTGCTACAAACAAATTGCTAAATGTAACCTGCCTCTACTAAGGACCCATGGTTGGTCCTGGAGCAAATTAACTATGAGGAATTACAGAAAGGACTTAGTAGTGGGAGCAAATTAAATGTGTGTATTTGTGTGGTTTGCCTTGCTGCAGCAAGCAGATGTGCTCGAAGGGGGACAAACTGCTGACTGAATGGACTTGGGACCCTGAGACAGAGAAATCCTTGGGGAAAGTAAACCACAAGTTTATGCACCATGAAGCACATTGACAGACAAATGGACTGTATCACTAAAAGAAAAACAGAGCTACTACCTAAAACATATTGGCAAAACCAACAGGTAGATACATCTCAATGGTCTCTCGTGCTGTGAGGGGAAAGACAGCAATGTCGTTTATTTGCTGGTGAAAAACCAGTAGCAGACGAGGAACTCCTGCAGAGTCAACAAATGCAACAGGAACTGCAACTTGCACTTCAGCAGGAGAAACTGCTGCAATGTACACTGACATGGGGCCTGGGGAGTACTGCTGGACTGGCAGAAGATAGTTTGGGCCAGCTTAGCTCAGTGCTGATGGGGTTAAAATGTTAATCACAAATGCACACCTGCATGTCTGGATGCCTAAAGCTGCTGCTATAGAGGGTTAAAATTGAGTAGCTACAGAAAACCTCCCCTCAAGGAGGGAGGGCCATGCAGCATAGGGAGTGTTGAGCTATTTGGCTCTTGTTCTGGCTTGGCTGAGACTGGCTCCAGAAGCATACTGTCATGGCATCTGGGCTGTATTACAGTCATGGGGAATGTGCCCGCTTACACCCAGGGAACATCACAACCTGTGTGTTCAGAGATGAAAATAGCCCTGGAATGATTTCCACAGGGTGTGCTGCTAGAGCTTAAATGTATTGCCTCCCTGAGAACTCCTCTGCAAGTAACATGATGGAGGAGGTAGGGGAGGGGATGAATTCATGTTAGACTACAGCATTTTGCTACAAGAGGTAAAGAAGACTTGTAGCTTGCCCAAAAGCTTTAGAAGTGTTATTAGTCCTACATCAGCTTACAGAAGGTCCTCTGAAAGCAGGAATACTCCAATGATATGCAGCTGACATGCAAACTTGCACAAGGGAAGGGATTGTTCACTGGAGCACATACAGGCATGTGCCCATCATATATAGATATATGTCATGTGCCATTTGAGACATCGATCTCTGTTCAACAGAGCAGCTTCCTGCATGAGGCAGTTACAGAAAATCTTGAGTAATAAGTGGGTGGTATAATGTTGAATTGAGACCAAATGGTCACAAATTGTGTGGGAACTCCACTGTGAACCAGATGAAAAACCAAGAGAAGTCTGGTAACTACATTGCCATGATTCCTTAGGGAACAATAGCCAAAAAGGCTTAAGCAGCTTAGTAAAAGAGCTAACCAGACCCAGACAGTTTTAAGCATCAAGGAAAGCTGGTGTATCAGTACACAGACTCTACAACCCTGAAACAGAACATCATTGAGAAGTCTCCAGATGGTCTCCAGGGTGGAGATGGAAACCATGGTGTGGTAATGGGATGTGTCCCCATCAAACTGTAGAACTTAGTCTGGACAAGATCCTGAGAGTAAGGATGTGTGTGCTGCCAAGGACTGATGTCTTAAATGCTTCCAGCAAGTAATGTGGTGACTCTCAGAGTTCTGGGAAGGAATCACGCAACTCTACAAAGCTCATCTGAGGAGGAAATGGTTTGGAGCAGGTGACAGCCTACAGTTCCCACAGACTCAGACCAAGATATGACCATGAAAGGCCTGCTTTGAGCAGAGAAATAACCTTGCTCTAATCTGGTCCCTTGCTTCTAAGGTTTGAAGAACTTTAATGGTTTTAAGCATTTTTCATATTTTCTGGGCTGCAGGACATCTCTGACAGCTATGCATGTGCTGGTCAAATGAGGAAGAATACAACTGTATTTACAGGTTTTATGCTAGAAGGATTATTTTCTTTAAAATATTAGGAAATAAATATTTAATTTTATGTAAATCCTCATTTGCGACAGCAGAAAGGAAATGTGGGGGGTTTTACAGTGATTTTAACCTGATGTTGTTTTCAAAAAAGATGCTATTAAGAACTTTTATTGTTATATTATATAGTTTATGTTGTAATTTTTTTCCATAGCAATGTGATCCTGTCATATATTCTGGGTCATAACTTAGAGGGAGAGGAGATGGGAAAAGCACAAAATGAAGACTACAGAGCAAAACCTGTCCTGGGTATTACCTGAATCTTGAATGGTCTTATTAGCCCAATTTGTTTAAACTGTGTTTATTTGCAGGCAATGTTGAGGATCCAGCCAGGCTGCACCTGCCTTCCCAGGCATGCTCAAACAAAGCCTAGATTGCACATCTTCAAGGGAGAGCAGGGTGGGGTTCCTTCAAATGACAGAATCTTCTGTGAGGAGGAAGTTTCAAGCTGTAACTTGCAAAATATGTACTGTAAAAACCCAGCCATCAGAACACGAAAGATCTATGCAGAGGCCTGCAGCTAATCATGCAAAAACCTGAAAGGAGCTCCTCTTTGTATTAAGCATATGCAGTGCAGTTCTCAAGAAATGCTGTCATCAGCTCTAGCATGAGGAAAGACAGGTACAAAAGAGCATAAGAATTTCTGCATTGCTTCCTGGTATTTAACTGTCACACAAGCCAGTAAACATTCTATCAAGGCTGCTGACTAATGAATCTATCTTAGGCCATGGGTCCTTGTTAGCACAATGTGACTAGATGTCCACAGATCACACAAATGATACTAGCCCTGATGGCTGCACCTCTTGCAGCCTCCCCTCCAGCAGAAATGATGCAGTGAGCACAGCTGAATGAGTACAGTTGGATGAACAGAAGAGTTGACTGCAAGAAGGGGGTGTGGAGAGCTGGGGGAGTGGAGTAAGAGAACCACTCAAAACTACACCAAATGTTTGCCAAAAAATGAGTGTATATGCTTAGCAAGGTACAGCTCTTGAAAGGCTGCATCTTTTTGATAAGATACACAGCATAATCTTTTATTGAAGGAGGTGGGATACAATAAATGTGACAGCTGGCCTTTCTTATCCATGCAGTCTGAGTTCTTCAAGGAGGAATTATCTTTACATGTAACAGGGAGTCAAGCACATCAACAACACTTGAGCAAGTAATAAAAAATACTCCAAAATTTACTGCTGCAGGAAGACAAAAGTTCTTACAGTTGTTTTAATCTCAAATGTTTTACACTTTTTCTTTTTATATTACAGAAATTGGTTATAGACAGAGAGTTCTAAGAGAAAATGTCTAGCATATCAGGCTAGATCAAACAAACATTCAACATCTACAAGTCAGTGGCCCATATTTTCCAGTAGCAGACCAGATATTCAGGCTTCCCATTCCCTCCCTAATTCTGCCCCTAGCCCTTACACACATCAAACCTACAAAAGTGCATTGTCCTTACTCCAACTGTGCACCAGTCTGGACATGTTCAAATGAAAACTTGAGCTACACTATGATCTTGTCTTTTGTTGCCATGATGTGTGCAGTGAAGAGTAAGATTGCCTCAGATAATCCGGAATACAGCAATTCAAAGCACCCCCCTCCCGTCTTTGATTTGGATGTGGTGTGCTTTCCACCATAGCCAAAGGGGAGCTCCTACCTCTGACACACAGGTATGCACTCTCCTTCACCCCAGCCCTCTGTATATTGCATCAGCAAGAACAGCAACAGCCTCCAGCCATGGAGCTATCAGAGTGAAGGATGCAGGCTACAGGCAACTGGCCTGGCACCAAACGTTGTTGTTCCCAAACACCTGTGTCACACAAGTGCTTTTGAGTTCAGCTGCACACTCATTGTAACACCATGCTTTTATCCCAGAAGGAGGAAGACTAGCCTTTGGGGCAGTAACCAGTGGCCATAGTCTCCCTTGTTCTGATAAGCATTTGCTGTGTGACCCTGGCTCGAACATTTGAGATTACCCATCTGGAAAATAGATGAACTAATGTGGTGATTTAAGGAGTAACTTCACCCTTTCCTAGGCACAGTTCTCAATTATGGTTAGCAAAGTCCCAGCCAGCTTTGCATAAAAAGCACTTGCTTAAGGAAGGGCAAAATGCTGTTTTGGCCTCAAAACCGACTCGGGGCTGTCCCCGCTGCAGAAGCCCCCTACACCTCGCCAGTTTGGCAGCCCAGAAGCAGAAGCAGCCTGCTAAATCAGTGCGTTGCCTGAGGAGGGAGCAGAGGCTTGCAGCAGCATGGCTGCTTTCTCTGCACATTCCTCTGGTGACGCTTCTTATTACCCAGCATGCAGATAACCCTGAGTCAAGGCTTTGGTATGAGCGGCACTGCCAGGAGCTGCGTGCTTGGAATAGAGGGTTACAGTTTAAACCGAGGTGAAGCGCCGTCCCCAGGCAGCTGCACCCTGCCTGCCTCTCCTACTCGGCTGGAGCCAGCCACCCCTTCACCTATTTGCAGGAAAGGAGCTTTCCAGTCCCTCCCCTCCACCCCATCGCTCACCCAGGGATCATTCCCATTGAGAAGCTCTCAGTCTAATAGTAATCCCGACGAATTTAGCTGCTGCTAATAAATCCCACCCTCTGCCCCTCCCAACCTGCCTCCATGCAAATCCATTTGTAGGTTACTTGAACAATAGCGGAGCTGTAATCAGCCCTCCCCTCTGGCAGCCTGCAGGGAGGGAGGGGAGGAGGATGATGACAGTGGGGAATTCTGCTCTGCTCCCTGAAGCTGCACAGACATGTTTCATGTCCCCATTCCCATCCCCTGCGCAGAGGCCGCCAGGCAGGAGGGCAGGCGGACAGGCAGGCAATCACATGGCTGTCTAGGTCGGCCCAAGCCAGCGGCAATTGGATGCCCTGGCGACCCTCCCCAGCCCAGCCTGGTTCAGTTCGGTTCAGTCCCTGCCGAAGCTGCCATGCCGCAGTAGTGCCAAGCCGCTCCGCGCTCCGGTGGAGTTGCCAGGCTCAGCCTCCACTCACTAAACAAAATAAAGGGCCTTGGCGCTGGCCCAAAAAAAAAAGCAAGATACACCAGTGAAGCAGACTTGAGGGAACGGGTAGCCTGCCACACCCGGTACTGCCGGGAGAGCAGTGCCAGCCAGAGAGAAAGAAGCAGATCTCCATTATAGCACTCTTTGGGGACGACAGAAAACCAGACTCTTCTCGCTGTTAAAGCTGATCGTGTAGGAAGGGGGCGTTTTTACTGAAAAGAAATTGCTATTTGCAGCAGTTCGCATCTTAAAGGTTTCTTTGCAAAGGGTCATAAAAGCAACAGCGAGTGCATATGGCCGAGCCGGGCTACGGGGGGGAGGGCTGTGAGCGGATGCCAAATCAGCTGAAACGTAAGAAGCTTGACCTTCCTCACCTCCACCCCTGCTCCCACCGCCTCCAAAAAACCTTACAGGGGCGCTTAGGGAAGGCAAGGCACACAGCAGCGAAGAGAATGTAGTCTCAGTCTGGCAACAGGCAGGGTTGTATGGCTGTGTCAGTGAAGGGCGAGAGAAGACACTTCAGGGTAGCTGCATCCAGTCAGCAAAGCAGATTTACACCAGCATGGTTCATTGCATCGAGCCAAGCAGTCAGACCTTGGAATCTTGAACATACCTAGCCCCAAGTAGCTCAGCCAGTCCAACCAGTCAGAGACCATACTGGCCAGACAGACTTCTGGTAGGCATCCTCCCCCTCCCATTCACATGTCTAAATGCTCCCTTCTGCTGTTCACTCTACAGTTCCCTGAATGGCTGAAAGAGAGTGGGTACGCTGTCAGAAACTTGAAATAACACGTAATCTCCCATGTTTCTTCTTATGGAGGCAGGCAAGCCCACTCCCAGGGAGAACTGGATTCCCGCAGAGCCTCCCAGTCAGGGGTGGTGGCAGCATGGGGCTGGGCTGCCTTGTGGCAAACACGTGGAGACAGAGATGTTTGGCGCATGAGAGGAGCCCTGTAGGAGCCTCACTCAATGTACACATGCCTAATTCTTTTTTTAAGACATACATCTGGGAGCAGACCTTGTATGCAGTTCTTCTCACATCTCCTTATCAGCAGAGGCATCCCCCTTTCCAGTCTGCATTACAGGTTTTAATGCAGAGGCTGAAACAATAAAAGCTTGGTACATGGTTTTTAGACACTTTGAAGATAAACCCAGCAGTGCCTGTTCCTATACAGGAGGGTGTACCTATGCCCTCCATGTCTTCTGGGGGACGGTTGTAAGGACAACTCTGTAGGTACAGAGCTATGTTTTGGGTAGAAAATGCATGCTGTAATGGATTCTGATGGCTGAACGCCAAGGGGGAAGCTGTTCTGCTTCAAGAATAGCCTTACAAGAGTCAGCACTACAGTGACAGTTCAGTACGCTGCTGCAAATCTACAGGATGTGTCACTTTGGCAGAGAAAGAGGCTGCTAATGCACAACACAATCCATCCTACAATGAATGAATGGAGAATGCATTTAAAAAAAGAAAAGAAAAAAGAAAAAGAAAGAAAGGCAAGACCAAGGGAAAAGGGAAGCTGCAAGGCAACTACTGCATAGTAAGCTGGGAACCTGAGAGCTCTGAAGACAAAGCCCTTTCCCTTAAGGGGATGAAAATCTCAGCTCAGAAGACACATAAAGAAGCAGACAACCCTTTTTCCAGTGACTGCTGCAGCCCTGCAAAGCTGTGCTGGCAGCCAGCCTATTTGAAGAGATTGCAGTTTCAAAACAATGTTAGTCCTGACTAGTTTGGGGAGGCAAGCATACTCATATGCACAACATTGCTAAGCAAATAAAAAAGATAACAAGGTTTGTATTAAATGACACCAGTTACCACTGGTAAACTCAAGCTCCTGTTGGAACTGTGTAGTATTTTCCCCAAATGGACATAGCATCTCTTCACTGCACAAACACTTCTATCTCCAACTCACACACAGCTGCCAATGCTTAAAAAACAAACATCCAGTGACACACATGTTCTAACCCATTTCTACGAAAATAGGCTACAAGGCTATTAAAAGAATAATCTAACTGGGGAAAAAAACCAAAACACAACAACCCTCCCTGGGAAAATAAACCATTTAAATACTTCCCCATTACAAGAAAGAATGAGAGCACAATAAATGACCACCTGGACAAATAAATTAACTTACACCATTTATTCAAGCAAACATTAGGCTGTACCTTAAATAACTGGCAAGTATGGGGGATGGGAGCATTACTGTAAAATACAGAAATCAGCTGAATCTCTGTACATGAGACTTGCTCAGCAGCTCCCTTTTCCTCCTCAAAAAAAGGTTACAACTTGTTTGTCAGCTGTGGACATCTTCAGAAAGAGAAAAACCTATGGAGTGGGTTCAAATAAATGCTGGCTAATATGCCCAGACTGGCTGCTTAATGAGCCAGAGTAAAAGAAAGGTCACATGGTTACAAAAAACCTCCATACAACAAACACCCCGTAGCTATGGTTAACTTTAATTAACTGCAGTATTACAATTCACTTCAACCTTATTTTCCACCTATGTCTACTGCACCTTACCTTTCCTTTGCCTGCTAAAAATCAAATAGATCAGTCTCATAAGTGGGCTTATGTTTCAAAAAATAAGAGCTTTTCAAAAATGATCTGAAATTTAAAAAAAAATCCACCAAATCAGTCTCTTTCCAGCTATAACTATTGATGAATGATTTCAAGATTACAGGAATGGTTCTGTTTATATAAATCAGGGTATTCACACTTGTGAGATATTATTAGGTGTTGAATAGCCAGTAGCTCTTCTCTTTTAATGGCAGTTGCAATTCACACATGAATATTATGTCTCCTTAAGTTTAAGCTTGAATTTCAACCATGTGTACCATTTTTTTTCTCTGCAAGTCATGAGCTTACAATATTAGTCCCCCTATGTCGCAATTTAAAAATAAACTGTTGTGTGAGAATTGCATGCTTATAAATAACTGAAAATAGGATCAGTACAAATCTATACTCTAAAAAGTATGTTGTATCAAACAATTAATTCAAATCATATAGGTTGAATCTAACAATTAACTCAAAACATTCTTTCTCTGCATTATTTCTCTGATCCATTACATAAGAACAGTACATTTGGAGAATTTTAAGCACTGATATATCACTTGGCAGGAAAAAAAATAAAATACATACACACACAAAGTCATTGTCTGAAATCGCAGATATAGTGATGCCAAATACTAAATCTCAAAGCAGAACAAACCCCCACCCCCTCCCCGCACACATGAAACAGCCAGTGTGTATCCATACACGAGAGCAAAGATATGTAGGCACACTAAGCATGTAGTCTCAAGGCTTCTACCATCCTTCCCACCAGGAATACAAATCCAGTATGTATTAAGACCAAGCAGATATTAAATGCCATCCAGACTTTCCTTTATAAAATTATGGGGCTTTGGCGGGTGGAGATCCTTACTATTCAATAAAACTAAGAGCTCATAACCTATGACACTGTTGCATTTGGCAACAGCTCTATATTCTGCTGGTCAGACTGCAAAGGATTTCTGCAATGCTGCTGGTTTTGTTTTAGGTTTTCCCCTCTTTCCTCCATTTGCCTCACTGGAAAGGACAAAGTTCACATTAGGTTTGTTTGCATTTTCTAGCTAGCATGAGGCCTGTGTATTTACTTTGCCTGTTGATCACTTAACAGATATTACACTAATCCCCTATCTCCAAAAAATGCCAATGTCACATAGAATAGTTAATTATACAAAGAATCACATACAATCATTGCCAAAAAGAAAGCATTCACTTCAGTGCTTTAAGGAAGCTTCCTTGCCTGAAAACACAATAAAGGCCCTGAACTGTTCATCAATTCAAGTTAGGAGAAGACAGTGCCTAAACAGGGTAGTAACCCACCAGCTGCAACATCAACTGTAGAAGCTGTTATCTCATGCTACCCCTTTTTGTGCTGTGTTCAGCTCCAGTCTTGCCTTACCATGAGTTTATGGCTAATGTCAAACTCAGCAACCACTCTTAAAATCAACTAAAATTAATAACCACATGATGCTGGCTGTTTTTGGGTTTTTTTTTTGTGAAAAGAGGGCTTCATTTTAAATCTCAAGCCTTATTAAATTTTGCAGGCAATGTATGCATCCTGTATTGCAAACAGCTTGCAGCTGGAGAGCTGGTGGGGGGGAGGAGAAGGGAGGAGGAAATGAGATGCAGGAACAGTAAATAGAAAATGCTTAGTCAGCAACCGTTACTGCAACATTAAAGGTGAAATGTAAATAGGCATAGTGCCAAGATTTAAGTAATTTTGATAACACCATCAACATCATCATCTTACTACATATAAGTGAAAATGTGCATATAAGTGCCACAATTATCACAACAAACTGCAGACTCTTGGTATAATGGAGACCTTTAAAAAGGCAACATGGCTTGTGCATACTGCCTAAGCTCTGAGAAAAATAAAACTTGCTACTCGAGAAGTATTAATATCAATTGAATTTATTACAATTTACTAAGCTCCAAGGCACATTACAGTGTTCTGTTAACTACAGAAATGTATAAAGGACAAACAGAGCATGTTTCTCATGTACAGCATTTTGCTCTACTGTTCAAAAGCATCCGTGCATCAATAAAAGCAAAAACAAAAAACACATGAAGATTAAAAACGTTCAGATCAATAGAAACCAACTGAAACGTTTTCCTTACAAACTTGCAACAAAAAACACCCTCCCCCCAGAGCCACCCCACCGTTTTACAACAAAAAAACAAAAACAAAAAAAATAAAGTGAAAGACTAACACTCAGGGCTTGTAAAACGTAAGCTGTCACCATTTTTGTAGCAATTTTTTAGGCATCAACACTGGCCTTGGCAAAAAAAATTTTTTTTTGTCTTTTTTTGTGTTTTTCTTCTTCTTTCAGAGAAGTGCATACATTTACAAAAATACACACCAGCAGCAGGTAATCGCTAAGGGCTATTAACTTTGTACCTAGCCAACACACTGCCAA
Organism: Pardalotus punctatus; assembly: GCA_013400915.1. NCBI lineage: Eukaryota > Metazoa > Chordata > Aves > Passeriformes > Pardalotidae > Pardalotus > Pardalotus punctatus. The sequence goes on along the minus strand of VZTX01012928.1, from coordinate 1,065 downwards.
AGAAATGAGAACAGGTATTATGTAGTAACCAAACAATATTATATTCTGTTTAACAAAAACCAGCTCTATCCTTCAAATGAAGAAGAGTACATACCTTTGTTTCAAAATATAGAAACATACGACGAAAATAATGTCTATACATAAGACTAACTTTTGCAGTTTGTTATATTCACAATTCTACATCTTCAGGAGTCTGAAGGGATTGGATTTCTTACTCAAGGGTCTCTCTCCTTTTTCACTTTAACGTCCCCAGCTAAAATGGTTGCGATCTCGCCCTGCATAAATGCCCAAGGCACATTGGAACCGACTAGGGGGCATTTCTCTCCGCTGGGGCAGTAGACTTCGCCAGTTGCCCCCTGGGCCTTGATGCTCTCTCTGGAACAAGGGAAGCAGAACTTGTGGCTGGGCACAGAGGGGCACTGAACAAAGTGGGTGTCCTCCAAGCGTTCGTGGCAAATGGTGCAGCACAGGGGCCCACTGTTGGCCATGGGGGAGTCCGGAATGTTTTGGGGGTGCACTTGGTCCATGGCGGGGTGGGTGCTGGGGGGAGGAGGGGCCACTTGTAGGTTCATGTCCCCATTGCGGGAAGCCAGACGGCGCTGGCCCGGCACCGAGGCCGGCGACACGGGGCTGCTGCTGTTCCTGCGGGTGGACGTGGTGGAGTGCACCGAGCTGCCGTCCTTGGGCGAGTGGGCATTGCCCAGCGTGTCGGCCACCGACATGAGCGCGGCCATAGGGGATTGTCCGTTCTGGGGGGCGGACTCGGGTGGCGTGGTCCGGTTGGAGTGAGGCCCGAGGGGCGGCGGCGGCGG
>VZTX01012926.1:286000-314269 GCA_013400915.1 Pardalotus punctatus | reverse complement strand
TTTTTTTTAAATTTTTTTTTTTTTAAGTTTTTTTTAATTTGGAAGCACTGGTGTTTGGGCACACCTAGAGAAGCAGATGAAATAGACCAAGGTTCAGATATAAGGCATGTTAAAACTTGCATGGACTTTTCCCATTTTTCTTGTCTAGAAATGCCAGTAACACAAAGTCTACATACTTTTTATGCATTTCTTGATTTTATTTTTTTTTTGGCCATCTAAACCTGCAACAGCCAAGCTGGACTTACTGCATGTTTAATCTGACCAGGAGTCTGACCTTTTGTCATGGTTTAACCCCAGCCAGCTGCCAAGCTCCAGACAGTCGCTGCTTGCTTATTTGCCCACCAGTGGGATCAGGGAGAGAATAGGAAGGGTAAAAAGTAGAAAACTCATGGATTGAGATAAAAACAGTTAATAATAGGGAAAGCAAATGCTGCAGACACAGAGTAAAACAAGGAATAATTCACTGCTTCCCATGGGCAGGCAGGTGTTCAGCCATCTCCAGGAAAGCAGGGCCCCATCACCTGCAATGGTGAAAAATGCCATCACTCTAAAAGGCCCCCCATTTCTCCTTCCCTCCAATTTATATATTGAGCATGAGGTCATATGGTCTGAAACATCCCTTTGGGTCACCTGCCCTGGCTGCATCCCCTCCTAGCCTCCCAAGCATCCCCAACTTCCTTGCCAGAGTGGCAGTGCGAAAAGCAGAAAAGGCCTTGGTTTTGTGTAAGCCCTGCTGAGCAATAACAAAAACATGTCTGTCTCTATTATCATCACTGTGTTCAAATCAAAAGCACAGCCCCATACCAGCCACTGTGAAAAAAATTAACTCCACCCCAGCCAGAGCCAGCGCACCTGTACAATATACTTGGAAGTAACTTCAGTATTTGAGGATTTGCTTAGACATTTGGTACATGCAGTGATCAGTTTCACAATACTTTTAGATGAAATTTATATGCACAGCACATTTCTGTGAAAAAATACATCTGTGTGTAACTGTTATATGTAGAAAGAATAACGAGAGACTAGCAAGGTAGTCCTGGTAGGAAGAAACTTAGTCTGGATTTTTCTCAACTTATCTTATAGAGTCAGATGATTTGTAAACTCTCTATAACCTAAGACTGAGAAGACAGTCTTATAGGATAAACACCCTTTGGTTCAAGTTTATTAAGTGTATGAAATTATGTATCTTTTATTTAATAAAATAATTGAAAAATAGACCAAATCCATGTTTAACAAATATCTTCAGGCTACATTTTCTCTCATTTATGTTAATGGATAAGCTGATGACTTTGTTTTTTTGTCTCAAATATGAAGTATTAATAAGCAAAAGGATTACAGTTTTGTAGTTTTGATGATGATGGTAAAATAATTTTATCTATATTGAAAAATAATGAGAAAACCCCCTAAGATTATATAGAGTTACTGAACTATTGAACAAGTATGAGCATTTCCTGATATATTTGACATCAGCATTTGCGCAAGCAAATGAATGCATACATATGCAAGAGCTAAGTCTGAAATAGGTGACATTTCTGAATCTACAGAAAAAAGCAAGTACTAGTAGTCTGAATTATGTATTTTTTTCATTGTTTTCATCTGTATTACAGGCAGTTTTAGATGTTTGCAAAAAAATAATTATGCTGCTTAACTCATAAAACATACAGAAAATGGAATATTAAGAAAAATCAAAAAAATCTTTGGAGAAATATTTGTAGGCTATACAGTAACACAATTATTGAGGTTCCAAAAAGTCCTTCTATTGCCTAGTGGAGAAAGAAGTGGATCACTTTAATAATGTAGACATAAGATAAGCATTGTGCATTGAAGAAAACTACCTACTGGGAAATTTATGTTTTCACTCTAATAGTTGTACACAGCTTTAAGCTCTCTACAATGACAGTGTCATTGAGAGATCTTCATGTGGTAAAAATGATTAGATTTGTATGGCCTTGAGATCATAAAATAAAAGTAAAATTCTCTCATTTTCAGTGCCAGTTTTCAGGTTGTTGACTGCCGAGATCAACTGTAACATAATCAAATATAACGGAAGCGCAGAGAGAATAGTTAAACATCTTAAATTTAACATACATTATATTGTAGAGCATAGATAAAAATAGCTTCATTACCAATTCAGGCTTGAAATACTGGCTGGATGAAGCACTTAAACATAGTGTGTAATTATAGACTATGTATAATATAGGAAAAAAAACTAACTTCTCAACAAGAAGATTTTTTTTTTCAAGTGAAGATTTTTTGAACATAAATATTATTTAGTGGACTTCATTGAAACTCACTTCTAATGAATCACACTTTCAGGTGCTTAGTTGATCTTCCACCTTTACCACTATCTTTATGAGTTAGCAGTGAATGTAATGTCTTGGCTCCTTCAATCATGACACACCATATGATTTAACTCTTGATGTGAATCACCTGAGCCCTTTCTAAGTTTCTGCATGACTATGTGCACTGCAACATTAAATCGTAGATTAATTTCCCAAAATTGGGAATTATTGCCTGCTTTGCACACTGTAAACATGTAGAATGAATATGGATTTTACATACATGATTTCACTTCTCTAATTTCTTTTAATTTTTGTGTTCTCATTTTAATCTATGTAATGGTCATATGGATTCAGGTCAATAAATTGGGAAATCCTATTGAATTATTTCAGCAAGAAAATAAATACAAATGGATTATTGCTTCATTCAGGCAATGGCTTTGGGTTTTTTTGTTACCCAATCTTAGGGAAAACTGAGTTGTTCAAATGAATTATCGAATATTTCAGATGAAGATCTTGTAAATACTTTTATTCTGTGGCCTGTCTATTATAGACTTGTAGCACTAGCAACTCTCTTGGTGATATTTTCAAATTTACTATGGTGAGTGTTACAATAATAAATATTTAACTTATTTTCCCTAATTGCTTATTCCATGTTAAAATAATAGCACCTCACTTAAGATTTGGTACAACCAATAAGCAGAATATTGAACCATCATATCTAATTGTAACAAATAAAATCAAAGACCTATATGTTAGGATTATCACAACTTGGACAAGAGCATGTTCAATCTAAATTAGGCAAGATGAAAAATATACCTTGAAACTGACAACTGAGCACTTCCTTATTCCCCATTAATTTGAAAAATTTCTTCAAAGATTAGCACTAGAATTAAAAGCATGGAAGATTTCTCTATAAATTTCTGTTTAGTTCCAAATGAAGTTTATTGAAGAGGAGTTAGGGCTTTTTCTGGTTTATTTACATCTTATTTGTGAATAAATGAATGCTGTGATCCAGTAGTCACTGCCACTGGAGAGATGCTGATCTCCAGTAGCCTAAAACAGTTACCAGATAACCAGTCATAAATTACTTGTGGTCTTTCTTGTGGAAAATCAACTTTTCTATTAGCTGCTTAGTCCTTTTCTTCCCAAGCTTTAAGGCTGCTGTGCTCAAACAGAATCAGTCACATCAGTGCAGTTGTGTAGTTCATATTTAATTTAGAATTTAAGTTCATCTCTCTTTCATCTGCTTTTTCCATAAAGTGATTTGTGCGATGTTTGTAACATACTTGGTCTCTTGTTCCTACATTTGTCACAAGAATGAATGAAAAAAAAGAATTGTATGTCACAAGAAAAAAGCAGCTCCAACCAACCAATCAACCAACCCAGTCCTCAAACTCCCCTCCCTCACCCTGCTATTATACACAGGGAGAGTGAAAACTCTTTTTGTGTGTCACAGAGGAGCAAAAAGAATGAAGATCCCTTCCTGCAGAAAGAATGCTAGGAATTGCAAAAGAATTTGTGTCTCTTGTGTATGGGGAAGAATATAAAAGTGCTGAATCAAGGTGCTCTTTATAATGTATTGACATTGGAAGTTTTTGATCTTAGCATTAATTTTCAAGTTTGTTTGTTGTTTTTTTTCTCAGAGTTTTCTCAGTGAACGTCCCAAGAGAAAAGTCTTCCTTTCCTCTTGCCTCCTTCACAACAACTACACTTGGCTTGTATTACTTTAAAGCATGTAACAGAACTGCACAGCATAACCAAAACCATTTTAGAAAAGATTCTACCATTGGGGATCAGCTTCAGCAGTGTTTTTCTGATAGTAATTCATACATTTTGCAACAGCAATTGTTTGTGAAGGTTGTTTGCTTACCAGAAAGACTAACATTCCTTAAAGGTATTACATTTCCCACATCTTTCATCTTTGTATTGCTGCTGTTGCACCTTGAACACAACAGGTATTCTGTTGTGATTATAATCACTAGGTAAAATATGGCTATACCAAGTATTTTTGATGAAGTCAAGGGGATAGAATGAAGACATGCATCCAAAGGAATATAAAATAATAACTTGAAATTAACAAACTTGGAAAGTTTATTTTTACAGTCTGAAAGGAGTAAGCCCAAGGCACACATTTTTAATTTATAAAATTCATTGAGGCAGGAAAGACATTCAACATGATTTCTCTCTTGACACCACATAATCTCCAGGTGCTCAGATCCCTTCAAACTACCAATGCAAGGCTGCCAGTGTGCATAAGCCCCAGGCTTGGGAATATCTGAGTAAATTGGGCATACTCTGGAGATGAGTTTGCACGTCAAGTTAACTGTGAGGTTTCATTATTTATTTGTGCCTGACTTGTCTTTGTTCAATTGCTTCCCATGCCTGCAGCACTTGCTTCAGTTCTCCAAAGCTGACATACTTATCTATGGCTTTTAAAAATATACATATTTTAACCAGAAAGGGGGAAAAGTAATTTAGGAATCAGTCCATGGTTTCTAATATTCTTAAAAAGAAAGTGTGTGAAAAGTTGCAGAGGCATTATAGTGTGTTTTCTGCCTACAAATAGGAAGGGGAATGTTTAGAACAGTGTCCCATCCCACACAGTTCTCTCTTGCATGTTTGGTGTACAAAAAGATTTGATCTATTGCCCATTCTCGGTGGATGTGGCCATAGAAAGGACTTCTCTAGAACTTCACAGAAGGCTTAGCACTTCAGTATTTTAAGATACCAAATTAAAATGCTGTGGACATGGCAGAAATTCAGGTTCTGACTGAAGCTTTGTTAAGTGCCAAATCATGTGAAAATGAAATCACATTCATAGTCCTTTCCAGTAAAATAAACTGGGTTTTCATCTGTGGTCTAAAGATCCAGCTTAGTGAGGTTCTCAGAACCCTAACACATACCTTTATTTGGCAGCTCAGCAGATCCATATGGCTAAGCATGCTAGCTTCTCTAACCAGACACATAACATTGATATTTTCAGCATCAGGTATTTTTGCTGTCTGAAAGATAAAAAAATTCACAAAAGTACATAAGCAGCAGAATGAATGTGAACAGCAGAGTTAGAAAAATTTGGATTCCCTACACCTTTATCTGACTCCATGTTTATTCAGATAAACAAGGAATAGCTTCCTATCTTGACCTTATTTTGCAGCACAAATACTCACAGGAAGGAGACAGAGAAGGAAAGAAAGGGATAGGAAATGACACAGTAGGCACTACTGTCCTGTGTCTTAAGAGATGGCCTTGAAATGCTGTTCACAATATATCTTGCCTTTGCCCTGAATACGCATATTCATTTTGGAAATGGTAAGAACTATTCTTTTCGCATAGCTGCTTTATTTTGATTCCCTTACCTAGAATTAATTGTTTAGCAAATGTCTTAATTTTCTTCGACTTTTGAGGAACAAATCTGTAACATGTTTTCTAAGTGGGACTTTTTTTCAGTTTTATTTGTTCTATAATTTCTTTTAGCCTGTTAGGAATTTTTCTATTTGTTATCCATGCTTGATTTACACGTGTCTCCAGCTTAGTAGCTGGATATAAGAAACTGAGGCCTGGAAAGAAACTGTGGCCTGGTAAGAGGCTTTACAGAAGAAATACAAAGATAAAATAGCACACATGGTCTGTGCATTAATGATGTATTTAGACAAACTATTACAAAATTCCATACAATAAAAAAAAAAAAAAAAAAAAAAAAAAAAAAAAAAAAAAAAGAAGAAACAGCTCAAGGGCATTTAAAGATACACAGCTGGAGAGTTTAACCCTTTCTTCTCTGAGTGTGATGAACCTTCTCTTGTAGTTGGCCAGGTCCTGTGGAAGTAGAGAATGCTGTGCCGGGAGGGTAGCAGGTTTCCTCTTTGCTTAGGAGTCCATACTGCATGTACAATATCTGAGGTTCTAAACAGATCAGAACCAGGAATCTTCTCCTTCAGGCCCATGTCAGATTTTAAATACTCCTATCTTAGCAGACATGTCTCAGAGAGTGTGGCTGCATAAAACTCTGATAGCATCATCCCAGCAGTTGTCTTCTAGTGAACAGATTAGCTATGGCTAGTAGAAAACTGCGCTTCTGCAGCCTGTGATGGCTGCCCATTCCTTTATGGCTGATTTCCCTAACACTGGCATTGGAAGATCTGTGCAAGCCTACTGGTTAGATGGATCTGTTTCTTCATACAGCAATTCTGTGTGATCATTGTGTGCTTGCAGAAATAGCATATCTTTCTACCTTATGCCAGCTTTTCTAGCTGAGAAATGTCACTCTGCAGTAGCTGCTAGAAAAGGAGAGCAATAGGAATCCAAATCACTAGAGACTTACTATGCAGGATTTTGCATCCACAGCAGGAAGGTTGGCAGTGGTGGCTGTGACTGTGCTGGATGTGTTATCTTTCCCTTGACCTCCATACCAGAAAGTCTGAAGGCACCAAAACCTCTCCTGCTGTATTCCCAGCTCCTTCATGATGCCAAGACCATTCCAAACTGAGCAGCACAACTTTGAAAGGACTCATGACTTGAGACTTGAATTTCAGAGGACAGAGAAATGTCAAGTACAAACTCACTCATAGGAAGCTTCCACCTTCATAATGTGTGTAGCCACATCTGGGAAATTGGACTCCAAACCAGACACATTTGGCAAGGGCTATGTGAGGCTATAAAAATAGAAATGTCTGAGTTTTGGATTGTTTGAAGTGACTTTGTGTCCATACTAAATAATTATGATAGACAAGCCTTTTCATTTATTTATTTTTAAAAGACAACTATTAATCCCCATTTTGTAATGAGTTGTGATTGTAGCAGAGTTGTTTGAATTAAGATTTATTCATTTCTGTCCCTTCCCACACTTTTCAGATCGTTAAAGAGGCTGAATCCTGGAGAGAATTTTGTGAAAGTATCTTTCCTTTCTAAAGCATCCTAAATTTAAATTGGAGAACAGGCAGTATTATGTAACATCAACTTTATGAAGAGTTTGCAAAGTTATTTTGTCATTATAACAGCTAGGTATATTTCTATCCTTTCTGCACTGCCAGCATGAATTGGAGGAATGAAAGACTTGAGATGTGCAGAAATTTTAACCAAGAAAAATACGTGCACATAAACAAAAGCAAAACCTGAGAAGATTTATAAAACTAATTAGGTTTAAAAAATCATTACTGAGCATAAGTAAATTTCCTCCTCCATACACACTGTGGTTTTAAATCTTAACCTTTTTACAAATAATTTTGAAGTCGATGGACGTAGGAGTAAAATAAGTTTACATTTGACTGCGTATGCCTAGCAGGAGCAGGAAATTATTTAGTTTAACTGATCTGCTAATTATCTGAAAAAAAAAAAAAAAACCCAAAAACAAAACTCATGCATTTGAAATACAAACTCCCCAAAGTAATCTGCTGGTGTTTAGGCCAATTATAGGCTCATTAGCATTTGTCCTCAGTCTCATAAAACTAAGGTGATAGGTAAGAAGAAGAAAAAAATTAAGAGATAAATCCATAAAGCTAAAAAATTCCTTAGCCGTTGTGTTGGACTTTCTCTGTCAAATTATTAATAATTCTCTGCCTCCTTGTTTCCTTCCTGCCTGTCTCTCCAGTAATTCTGATGACAGGTGATTATTTCTGTGGGAAGCCTAGTGATGGCAGAAACTATTTCCAAAATCCCTTAGACCTCATGCACTAGCAGCAAAATGAATACTATGTAATAACCGTTATTTCCCACAGAATTGCTGAAAAATTTTGTAAAGTTTTTAATAAAAAAGTATGGACCTTCCAGTATACATGCGACTGGGAGAAGGAGCATTTGGTAAAAACCACAAACAATAAAAAGCTACCAAAAAAAGAAGTTGAACTTAATAGTACTATTTTAGACTGGTTTTCATTTTACTTTAGTTGTTTTGTCAGTTTGCAGCAATCATGTGCCAGTTCAGAAGTACCTGTCTCATTTGCTTAAGCTAACTGACTAGCTGTCTGCAGATAGTGCCTGGCAGGAATGAACCATTTTCACATCATTTGATTTCAGTCTCTTAATGCAACGTAACATGTTATTTCCCTTTGCAAGTGAAATACATATAATATTTAGGCCTGATCAAAGGACAGTAAACTCTAAGGGATTTGTGATGCCCCAAAATTTTTTTATCTGCATGGCAGTTCTCTCTATATTTGCATGGTACAAAATATTGTTACTAAGCAGGTAATCCCCAATAGATGTGCAAAACCAAAACAGCAGAACCTTATCTTTGCCTGAACATGGTATATGGAAAAAAAAAAGTAGAAGAGAAACACAGTTAAAAAATTTGAAAATAAACTTCATCATGTGTCACAGTACTTCAGGTGGCAGCTTAGTAGCTGACAGCACAGCGTGCAAATAAGTGATTTGCTTTACAAAGGTCTGCAAAAAAGAGATATACCTCAGCTGCAGTTTGGAAGATTCCCATGTTTTTTTATCTTTAATAGCCCAAGAAGGTTCAGATTTTGCTTATGTACTGGAATTAAATGCCATTAAAAGCACACAATTTCATAGCATTCTCTCTCCATTCGGAATCAAAGGTAAAAGGTTTTTTAACATAACTGGTTCACTAAACCATTAAAAAAAGTAAAGTTTAGCTGCTAATGAGGTTCCAGATGCAGAGTTACTCTAATACTTCCCAATCAGAATTTGCTGAGAGTGACACCAGTATAAAATTTTCACTTCTCAGATATTTCGTTGACTGTATAATTCACTCTTAAATCTCTCTACCTAAAAAGGGAGAATTATTCTGCTCTTTTTGGTCTTCCTTATTAATGACTGACAGAATCCATAGGATTGGGTATGTACTTATGAACAGACAGACAAGGTTAAAAATAATGTACGGGTAAATTGCTGTGCGCAGAATAAGATCTACCCTAGTCTGTGGAAATTCTTAACTGAACTAAGATTCAGCCATTTAAAGGAAACAAACACTTGCATGTGTTTAATATCTTTTGCTTTCCAGACACAGAAGAATTTAAATACTCTAAAGGAATAGCTCCTCCAATATATGTGAGCACTTCTTTTCCCTGAACATTCAGGAAAGTCAATCAGAATGGCAAACCTGGTTAATTTATCAGTGTTAACCCCTTATTTGGGAACTTAGGGAGTTAATAAATATGAAACAAATCAGTGTCCACACCAAAATTTAGTGCAGATAACCCATCAATTTTAAATTCACCCCCCAATTTAATTTAGGTTGATTTTACTGAGTGGCCCTGAAGATAGTAGAGATGTTATAAATCCCAGTTAAGAACCTGATCTTCTGATACTTTCAGCTTATAGTGAAAAAAATGCTTAGGCAGGAATCTGGACACATGTTATTTGGACTGAGATCTGAAACTTTTGAGGGCCAAAACCTTCTCTTGTCTGAAAACAAATGAAAAAAATCAGCAAATCAAACCTTCCCAATGCTATGAGATAATTTGAGACCATCTAAACATATAGACTCACTTTTTTTGTTTGTTTGTTTGCTTTGGTTTGTTTTTTAAATCAGAATTTTGTTTAATCTCATAGAAAGTCAACATTGAACTCTTTAAGAGAGTCTCTGAGTGTTTGAATTCACTTGAGCTCTCTAGACTACACACTAGAAATTAAACTCAGAGTGTTAGGAAAATTGAAATGCTGGAGTTCAACTTTTGCAAACATTCCTTTGTATATGTCAATTATTTCAATTAGAAGTAACTATCCTCATTATCATTTCTTATGTGCTGTTTCCCTCCTGTTGAAGGATCAGTATTTTTACCAGATACTATCATGTAAAAATAAATATTAAGTACTCTTTTCACACAGGATACAATTTTTTACTTACTAACTTGGGAACTGGAAGACATGCAAAGGTAACATGCCAGCTTGCAAAGGTAACATTCCAGCTTGCTGATGTAACTGAAAGAGAAGTTTCTTTCCTAGTTTTGCAAGTATGCTGTAATTTAATTATTTAAATACATGAGTGGGGGACTGAGTTGTACATATATCTAGCTCACATTGCATTATGGAAGACAATACTAAATTCATCTGGGCTTAATTAATTGTCACCTTGTGTCATTCATAATGTAGGACTGGATTTCTGTTAGAGAGACAAAGAGTGATTTCATCCATACACCAGAGGTGATGCTATAAGACACATGGATCAGCAAGAAGATAGAAGGAAAGGAAGGAAACTATGCTAAGAGGAAATAACTTCCTATCAGGGAAAAAATATGGAATATAGCCTTAGGAATTATGCCTCAGAAATATAACCTTTAACTATAAGTGTATAAATAATAATATTATATTTTCACTGAATTTAAGGAACTTCAGGAATTTTGTAGGATTAGTAAAGTAAGATAAAGATGAGCAAAATAAGATTAATTGCAGTATCCTTGCAGCATAATGGTTTTTATATATCTCCAAACTTGCATCAAGTTAACAACAGATAACGTAACCAAAAATACCATCTCCACACTATTATTGAAAATAAACACATTTGGTTTTTTCATCTTCTTTGGTCAAAAAGAGAAAACATGGAAACTTCTATTGAAAAGTCAATCCAATTTTTACAAATTGTATTAATTAAAAGAAAAAACAAGACCAACTAATTTAGCAAAATATTCCTTATTAAGGAATATAATTTTATTTAGAGAAAACACAACATAATCATTAAACAAAACAATCATTAAACAAAAACATGAATCTATTCAAACTCAGATTCTCAAATCTATGTAACTACTGTTGAAGATGTTTTTGAAGATTCAGATAAAATTTAATGACGCCGCACTTTGAATCCAGTGAGAAACTCCTAGTGAAATAATTCTTGAACATAGGAATGTGTCACCTGAATTAAGATGGATTTGTGTAATCATTGCTCCAATGGTAGGAAGATGTAAGAATCAGGAAATAGTAAGGCTTGAATAAATGATGTTTGCTGATGGTGATCTTTTTTTAGTTCTGCTATTAATGAACATTTCAACAGAAAGCACTTCAGTTTAAAAAGAAGGCTTTAGTTTTACTTTACTAGAATGGTGAAGGTCTCCAAACATTGAAGTAGTACATAATAAAGTGTTTTCTGCAACCACAATAGTGTTCAGAAGTACCAGTAATCATTATGAATTTATAGTCCCTGTGTTCCCACTGTATGAAATATGAATTTTATGTAGCAGAACAGTATTCATCAGAGTGGTATATAATCATCTTTACTATCTGCCATAAACTTTGTATGAAATCACAATGCTTTTAAAAAAAGCAAAAGAACATACGAGCACTCTGCAAGTTTTCTAAATCTACTTTTGCAGAAAGCTCAGAAAGCTAGCACTACTTGCTTAGCCTTGACCACAGCAGGGTTATAAAATATAAAGTGCACTGGGAAACTAAAAGGGAAATGACAAGAAAGGGGTTTTTTTCTCCTTTCCCTTTTTCTGGATTCACTAAGGGCATATGCATTTGTATATAACCAGACAGAAGACATCTGAACCAATCAATGGCATGTAAACATATTTAGACAATATTTGTTGGACCTGAGGCACTGATTATGCTAAGTGCTCCCATGGCCCAGCATGGAGTCTAGGTCCCATTGCTTCCTCTTCTTTACTGGTCCTCTCCCATTGTTTTGTAGAAAGACAGTCCTATTGCACTGTGAGGAGTCCCTGGGGAGCAAGTTCAGGTGATCAGCCTTCACTTCTGAGGTTAAACTGCTTTGGAAAGCAGACCCACCGGTTCATTCCCCACTACTACTACAAGAAATTAAGCACATGTTCCAAGGGCACACGGATTCAGCCCAGATCACAAACTGTTTGCAGTGTCATTTCCCAAAAGACCATGGTAACACAACTTTTGAAATTTCCCCACACTGGAAACAGAGTTTCATAGTCTGAGAAGCAGGACTAAAAATTCCAAAATGCAACCAAACCATTGTTGTTCAAGCTTAACTACACAATTATTCACAAATACACGTCACAAAGACAAACAAAAAAAACCCCAAACAAACAAACAAAAAAACCAAACCAAACAACAACAAAAACAACAAAAAGAAAAACGCACAAAAAACCCACAAAAAACCCCACAAAAACAAAAACAAAAACCAACAACCGAAAAAAACCCAACCAACCAACCAACCAAACAAACAAAAAACCCCCAACTTCTGAAGCCTTTTGCACAGAGATTTACAAACTGATCATTTTATTCAGCTAGTCTTAGCCTAAAGCTAGTTGCTTTTCCATCTGTCTAATATTTAATCTTCTAGAGGATTATTATCAATAGCATTATTTTTTAAGGTGTATCTGGATTTCTTCAGGACTATGCCTGAATGTGATACATAAGATCTAAATTTCAACACCTCCATTAGTATCCTCCATATGTCTTCTGCCCTATCACAGTTGTAAATTTCTAACATTAATCTTTCACTTAGTTTTGCTCCAACACTGTTTCTGTGGTCTGAAAAAGTGAGACCCAACTGCTGTCCTGGAAAAGGACTAAGGATTATTATCCCCATAGAATTCAAACAATTGTGTCACATGGAAAGGGTCAGGGGGAGGGTTTTCTGTATAATTCCAACTTTTTCATTTACTAGCAGTGAAAAATTGCTCTTTACATTAGGATAGTACACAGGTGAAACATTGCTCTTTACATTAGGATAGTACACAGGTGAATCTGGAATTCTTTTGTAGATTACAACTGCTGTGTAAATCACGTGCTGTGAATCTTTCCCTAGAGAGGGTTATTTCACTGAATATGAGATCTTTAAAGCATTCTAGTGTTAGGCACTGTAGTATAGCCCCACACCCCAGTTCATTAAGTGAAGAGCAAAACTAAGAAAAACCTAATGAAAATTGATATAGACATGAAAAAATGGTAGAAAAAACCCCTAAGATCTTGCTATGAATAGAATCATTTCACTCAGTAGGATCTTCGACAATTTAGAATTGAAATGTTCATCTGCTGCAAAGCAATTTTCAGAGCAACAAAACCAATGTTTGGTCTTTTCCCATCTGGAAGAGAATAAAAATTTGTTCCTCCACTTTATCTTATCTCATTGGATTAGTGCCCTGCATACCTCGCTGGAAACAGTTAACACTTTCAGTCAAAGCTCTGTTAACCTACTGCCCAGGTTTCAAATTCAATGAGTTTGAGTTTCCTATAACCTACTTTCCCACTCTCTTCATCACACTACACATCTTTCAAACTCTTCCTAAATATTTTTTTGGCTCAGAGGTGATTATAGTCATGACAGGAGTTGGAAGTCTTCTGCGCTTTGATACTACTACCATCTGCCTCGAGTAAGAACAGTTTCTGAGATTGTTCACTTATTCATGCCATAGCAACAAGCCAATTTTGCATAAATATTCAGAGAAGGCAGCTTAGGTGATATGATTGTATTTCACTCACTGATTTTGATCGAAACAACAGGTATTTTCAAGAAGCAAACTACAGAATGATGTCCAGATTTTGCTTTTATTGTTTTAAGTGAGTTTCCAAAACAATAAAAGTCTTCTGCTTGTCTGGAATGCTTTAATAAACAAACAGCCTCTTCACAATGGTTTGGCTCCAAACCAGACTGAAAAACTGAAAACAATTCTGAGTGAGCGAGCAGCTGAAATTTAATCAACAAACGAATTCAGCCACCATGAGAATCCCAATGCTAATCTGTATACATCTGAGGGTTAACTAGAACATAAGGGGTAGAACAACAAGAATGACATAGGAATTGCTTTTAACGTCAGTTGCAAAAAATGAAAAAGAATAGGGTAAGAAATATTTGTGATAAATACAGAGATCAAAAAATAACAATTTAAAACCTTTAGATAAAGACTGTTGGAGATGGGTATAGTTTAAGGACTGAGAAAGTTTTGCGTACATCAAAGGTGATATACCCCAGAAAACTAATTTATCCTTCTGAGGTAATTTTAAAATTATGAAACACCTGAAAATATAGAATTCATTGCCTTTTATTTGTATAGGAGCTAACATCTGATGGATTTAGTTTCCTACAACGATGTACCTACAAAACTAACTTGGATATAAGTGATATGAATAGAAGTTTCTGGTTTCTGTGAAAATAGCAGAGAAAAAGAGAGCATCTAATTCAGTACAAAGCTCCATTTTGGCTTTGTATCCTCTTGTCTCAATTTTTAAATTGTATTTTAATTTATTTGTTTCTTTGTAAGCTTGTTCATTTTTATTTGCTCTTCCATAGATTCTACATTGCACCTAATTCCTGCTGAGTTCATGAGCTAGACACCCCTGAAAAGGCTCCTGGGCATCCAAGATATCAGTCCACTAAAAGGTTTTACCTTACAGAATCCTCAAAAAGTATTTCAGTCCTTTTTTTGTCCATTGATGCAATCTACTTATGCTATGCTCTCACACATGAAGATGGAACATTTCAGTGTTTAGGGGATTAGTCTGGGGTTTGGGAATTGAGCTTCCAGTTTCTTCCTTGATCCTGTTAATATCTGAAGCAAAGCAGTTGGTCTTCCTGTGACCCAGAAGATTAAAATAATAATCTGGATGCTACACTCCAATCCTTTCATATTTAAGTGTCTCAAAGAATGAAGCTATTATATTGTGAGGATAATTCAGCATCAGATAGCAAACATCTAATATTTCAGAAGAATCTAAGAATTTCCTGCAGAATTTTTTCATGCTATAAAGAAGAATGCAGACTTTCCTCCTAAACCTTACCTTCTCCTGTCCTTCTTTCTCTGGCAATAATATTAAGGGAAGTGGTTGGGGAAATCCAATGTGAAAAGAGAAAACAAAATGGTGAGCAGAATAATTTTTATACAAAAAAAAGAAGCTTTATCTTACTTACAGTAAAACAGAAAGAAAGACAGCTATGAGAAGACAGGCTTTGCAGTTAGTGGGTCCCACTGTGTTTCAAGATTTCTAATCTATTTTTTTATTATGGTAACCCAGGGCATTAACAGAATTTGTGGTCAACCTTGACAGAGAACATGCTGATGTTCTGCCATGTATATAAGCACTGTCCCACTTTTCTTTAGAAGGTGAGCAGCATTTTCTTGGATTACAGTACCTCCCTCCTAAAGTAATTTCACTGCAGGTCTGCCACATAACCAAACTGCAGAAGTTCCCATCATGTAATAATAGCTTCACTATATGTTGAGACAATTTAAAGGAGAGAAAAAAAAGAAAGAAAAAAAAAAAAGAGGGAGCCTAAGCTGTAAAAACAATCCACTTTATTTCATCAAGTTGCAAATATTGTCCAGCGTCAAAGCTTGGTCATTGCAGCTGTACACAGTACAATGTACAGCATGATGGAGGGTAAATCTACCTCCTTGCTGTAGAATGATTATAACTTTTATTGTCAAATTGCAAACTGCCTTTCAACAATCTGCTATAGGTGACAATAGTAAACCAGCTGAAAGATCAAAGAACTCAATACAAACTGGAAAAGCATCGTTAGGATCCTGAGCAGTGCTTGAGTATCTCATCCCCATCAAGTTGCGTGCTCTCATGTCCATACTGCCCTGGGTCACTGGGCCAGGGTGTTGAAAACTAATTTAGGTATGTCTATGAATTTTCCATTATACATTGAAATCATGAGTCTGCTCATTCAGAAGAAAATAAATATACATTATGGTTTCTAGGAATATAAAGTTTACTTTGTTCCATGTCTCTGTTCTCTTAGCACCAATAAATAACCAGCACTGCTAAAAAGCAAAAATAATATGGTGTCAATATGCCATTTCTATGTTCCCTCTGAAGAACATTTTTCAAATCACTGTGGTCTCAGTCTGTTGAAGTATAAAATTAAGAAATGACTTGACCAAACTTTCATTGTAAATTGGAGAATAAAGCAAAATCTGATGACTTGAGTTTATTGGGTTTTCTTTAAAAAAATTTTCATTCAGTGTGTTTCAAATGAAAATAACCCATGTTTTGTATGTGGAGTTAGATCCAAAGACCAAATGAAAATAAAGTTTAAGGGGTCATATGTTATTTTCATTTATGCTGTCCGTTTTACTGTCTGATAGCTCTCTAATATTTTTTAAGTGTTCTGGCAAATTGCAAAAAAGCCTCAGAAAGAGGAGTAAAGGCATTAATTTTCTATTAGGTTTGCGTGAACCTAATAGACAAAGGAAAATGGAAAGTCACACACTGCAGAAAATTTTGCTTCAGGAATTTCTTCCTGATTATATGTCAAGCAGTACACAAGGAGTTCACCCTTGAAACAAAAACAGACAGAAAATATGTTCACATGGGTGCAATTTTTGACTTAAAAATTTATTTAAATAATTATATTACAGCCTTTTTCAGATCAGATATTTGTTGTGCAATACACAGTCCCTTAGAATTATATCTAATTAGTCCAATTGAATTATATCTATATTAATTTAAAACATTACTCTTTGGAATAAGACCATTCTGATTTAACTTTCATAATTGCAGCTCTCTGTAAGGTTTCTTGTTTAACTGATTTTTTTTTTAATAGCACATGTTCAGTAACAGATTGCAGTGTGGATTGCACTGCTGCTCTACAGCCAGTTAAACACTGATTATCTCACAGCTGAAAGTTTTTATAACATTTGCTCATTTGTCTGGTTTTAATTTCAAGAATAAATAAACTGTGTGATTTCAACCCAATTATTTGCTTTTCTTTGAAATATCTTAATTGGTTTAAAGACATTAATGTATTGGTTAATTGAAATATTACTTCATATTAACAATTCTATCAAATGCCTAAGAAGTCATTATTATTCCATGAAAAAATAAAAACCAGAAACAAAAGAAATATTTATGGAATGTATTTTCTGTCCTAAAGTATCTTTACAGATATTCCTAAATTATCTAAACTTTATAATCACCTTTTGGCCAAGCTATGGAACCCATGGGATGTCAAGCATGTTAGCAATAAGAATCTGAAAATTATTTTATTTTAAGGTTTTCAGAGGTCTGGTATTAGTAATTACTAAGTGATATAGAAGCTTTTTTGTTGCTCATCTATGTACCTGTGCCTATTTCTGAAGTTATTAGTTCCTGAAAAAAGACTTTTTGAGTGGTTATATACATGAATGCTTGGAACCAGGGTTCTGATCCTACAAATAACTGTGCACGAAAGTGTTATACATGCCTACTGACTTGAGAGGGCTTATGAAATACATTCCATACTGCCGATAAAATGAAAACTCACCCAGGTTTTTGGGCACCTACACCTCTTGCCTATTCTGCAAGCACGACTGGGTCAATACACGTAAAATTTTATTTTCTCAAGTTAAATGATGCTGGTAGTTAAAAGATGTCAGTGGTTTATGTAAAAACCGGAGTTGCCCGCTTCGCATACATTTGCAGTAGCAGAAATTTGTTGATGTTGTCTTTTAAAGAAGCTGAAACTCCATAGTTCCTTTAACTCCATAATCATAGTAAAAATCTTGAGTTGAGGTGTAGCCCATATCAACACAGATAACCAGGATTTTTTTCCTGCAGATATTTGAATATCTTATTAACTTTACTGACCTGAGACTGGTTTCTTGATTTCAATGCAAGCACTTATAGTAGAAAGATATTGCGGGTATCTAACAACTTAGTAACACTGTTCCCAGAGGTGTAACTGCTGCACAAAAAGATGAATCTCCAACTGTTTTAATCCACTTAATTCCAGGGAATGAGTGTAGGGGAATGGCATCAGCCTGGACATCCTCTGCTTAGGCAGTGCCCTACATTTGGAAACACCTGCTACAGTCTCCTGGGATAACTAAATGCTTGGCTAAGAAACAGGCAAAATTTCTGTTAGCTCATTAGTTAATGACATCTGATATGATCAAAAATGAAGGGTGAACTTCTTCATGCTGTGTAATTAACACTATAATTTCCATTGAACTTCAAATATTCAGCAATTTAAAAGGGAGATAAGCAGATGTTATTTCTCTAATATGAACATACCTTTGGATTTTCACAAGTACTTTCAACCTTGGAATGTTTTTACTTTTCAGTGTGAGGGGCCAAAAAGCAGAAATGCATTAACTAAATCTATATGAAGATGCAAACAACATAAAAGTGAGAGAAACTGCTGATTGTGGCTTGTGAGTGATGAATATTTGTAACTAAACAAACTAAATCCTCAGGAAACATATGGAAAAAAAGAATAGAAAGTCATAGCTGGAGAAAAAGGAAAGGCTGAGATATAGAAACTGATAAAAACATTTAATCAATTGCCAAACAATGAGACCAGTTCCCAGAGTAATTTGCAATCACTGGTTTAGGCAACTGTTACATAACTCAGTAGCTATTCAAATTGCAAAAAAATAGAATGATAAAGGATTAGGAACTGATTAGTAAAACCAAAGTAATATAAATCATACATACCACAATTAAGCATCAATCCCATTATCATAACAAAAGAAATCTTGTCAACTGACAAGCATAAGAAGAGAAAAGATTGGAATATCTCTCACTGTCTTCAAGAAGATGAAGAACATAACTGATTTCTGTTATTAAACTGAAACTGTATAGTTGCTTATTTATCTATATGTTTACATAGTTTCTGTATATATTAAAAATATATATAATTAAACATATTTGGGTGCGTGTTTAAAAATCTCAAGGCGATATACACACAATTTTAAAATAATATATTAATGCAAAAACTATTTAAAAGTTTGTATAATTTGAATTTAATATTCCTATATGTATCCCTCTTAACATTCCCATCTCTTTTAGTAACACAATAATATCACTGTTGAGGTGCTGAGGAAGTAAGGCCAAGAATCACAAAAATAGTCAGATTTCTACAACAGGATTAAATATGTCCTTATTTAAACATGGCCAATTTCTCAGTGTAAAGGTTTCTATCCTCTTAATGATCTAAAGATTTGTTTTTGTCAGTAAAAAGAGACAGACACTTATAGGGCAAGTTCATCTCATACTAAAGGAAGTGTCTAAAATAGGTCAGATGACTCATACCTTAACAGTTTCCTTCCTCTGTTGACTATGATCTCTCAGATATATATGCTTTTAAGCTGGTCTAAGTCTAGTAGCCACCATTATTAACCCACCTATCAGGAATACATAGAGGCACAGAACACTTTATCTTCCCAAAAATCTTTTCTCAGAAATGCAAAAAACCATGGAACCCAAGCAAATCACAAAAACAGACAAAAAACCCGAAAAACCAAAAACAAACAAGCAAACAAAACAGAAAGAAAAACGTATTTACAGCTGAAGTTTATTTCCATTTATCAAAATGGAGAGAAAGAAAACAATAAAAAATAGAGAGAATAAAAAAAATCCTAAGGTATTCTAATATCATGTTTGTAGCACACCCACTACCATCCTGCTATTATGATTTTATTTTAATTATTGTTGTTTCTGATTTTATATTTTTGTAACAACATGAATGTTGTTAAAACACAAGATCTTTCACAGACACTAATAGTTGGTATTGAGTAGATTTATTGAAATTTTAAATGAGCATTAAACATATATAATGTGTGAATGCCTGTGTACAAAACTAAACATGTAAGGAGCTTGTAGCCAAAGAAAATATGATATATGCCAGGTTTATTCAATGTTTCTTAGTTCCCAAGCCAAGACCACATTAAACACAGTGGGCTTTTTGTTTGCTCTAGAGTAGGACAAGACCTTACCTACCTTCAATTTTCCTTTAATCATTAAACTGATGGAATTTAATCCTTTATGGGTCTTTTCCAATGAGATATTCTATGATTTGATTAATTAATTGCATGTGTTCATTAGTTATGAAAGAAGCCTGACCACATCAAATTATACAGGAATCTTTTCAAAATAGTTGTTAGCGTATCACATGTTCTCAAAAGCTCATTTTTTTTGAATCCAGCTTCTCAAGCTTTTTCTATAACAATGAAGGCTAGAAATGTCTTTGTTAGAGTGAAAGGAAAATGATAAATGTTTCTGGTATTGAAATCCCTGTGATACTTGCCAAACTAACAGAAAACAGCTTGGGAAGAGGGGCCTGCTAGCCATGTTGGACTCCTCTCAAACCAAGGAAAAACTTTTATCTTTCCAGGGGTTTTCTCTAGAAATCTGTAGGCACAGTTGGCACATTGTCAGCGGCTAACAGTATGGTGTATTCCAGTACTTGATCTCCACTGGGGAATCCCATGGTATCTTGAACACTGTTGATCACGGAATGAGCTGGGAATCAAATGAGCAAAATATCACTCCCAGAAATGAAAAATGTTTCATTCAAAAAGGGTATTTTTGCTGTTACAGAACATAACAAATGAATACAATAATATATAGATACACAGAAGTATTTAGTGAAAGAAATAAAAGCAGAGTTTCTGCTTATTTTGTTTTGGGTTTTTTTGATTGTATTGACTTAGACATAAAAGTAACAATGGTTAAATTAATGAATTTTAAACTTTGTCATGGGCAGCCTGGAAGAGACTAATCTCAGTGGAGTTTTAAACGTTGAATTGTGAGGACATGAAAACATTATATATCCAGATGGAAATCTCAAAATTAGCTTAAGTTTATTATAAGAGGAAGTAATCTGAGGTCAGACCCCTTAATTTATTTTCTAACAACATAATTTGCTAACATGATGGAGTCTCAATGCAAGACTAGAAATCCTAAGCATTGTAAAAATATCTACAATTACATCTTTAAAAATTCTTCCTGGATGCTTATGAACAATCTGGCTCAAGGTGTGTGGCAGCATTCTGAGTGTCTGGCAGTGACTGAGCTGGTGGGTATTCTCAGACAGCTGAGAATTGTACATTTCCTTTGTAGCAGAGGACACCTTAGTAGCACTTGGACTGTCCTTCCTCATCTGCTGTATGGAAAACATGAAGAAAAAATATCCTACTCTGCCTTTGAGTCGACTCTCGAGACACAGGACAGTGCAGCCAGTCTCACAAATCCTGTTCATCAATGCATCAGCTTTCACACATAGAAAAGTGAAGGATGTGCTTCAAGGGGCATAAGAACAGCACTGAAAGTCAATCAAGTACTTTGGTAATGAGATATTCAAGTTGTCTGGAGAAAAAAAAAATCCAGGTTGAAAAGGTTCTACATCAACCAGGCATGAAGTGGAAGAAGTGGAGCACAAATGATATTATCAATAATTAACAAACAAATCTCAATGGCACAGGAAGCAGAACAGAAATCAATTTGTTTCTTCTTTTAGCACCAATTTAATCTTCTTAATGGATCCATAGATTTTGCATTCTTTCTGGCTATGCATCAAAATTTTCAACGTATATCAAAATTTAACACCAGCTAGCCCCTTTAAGAACACTGTTAAAATCATATCCTTGCTCTAGCTCTTAGGTACCCCAAAGTGATAAATGTACCTCTATTTTTAACACTTACAAAAAAATATTTGTAAACAAGATTATGTCTGTGAGCTATTTGTGCAAAAGACATGCAAACTGGCTGATCTCAATTTCTTTCATGAGAAGAGTGCTGAATGCTGGTGAAGTGAAAAATTGAGAAAATAGAAAACGCTGTAAAGTATTTCCTTACATCTGCTTGAACCAGCAGCAGTGTTCAGTGGTGAAAACGTCTACTGTCCCTGAATGCTAACAAGAATGCTCTGTGATTTGGTTACACTGGTGAAATAAAATTTAAATTTTCAGAAGAAGTGGATTCTATTGTTCCTTTAAAGACAAGATCCCAGTTATGAATTACTTATAGGTGCCCTAACATCTTAACTCCACAAAGCATAATTCTGCCTAGACTCTTTTCAGTGCTGATACGCAGCTTGTAAGAAATACAAAAGTGTTGATTATAACAGCAACAACACTAAACCTCTATCTACACTTATTTTATGAGTACACAATAGATTTTTCAGTTGAAAGATATGTGCCAGTGGTTCTGAAAGAGATGGAAAACTGCATCCTGGGATGCATCAAATACAGCGAAACCAGCTGGTCAACAACGTTGATTATTCTTTTCTATTCAGCGTTGGTGCATCCTCATCTTGAGTAGTGTCTGCAAGTCTGGGTCCCAAAATTTAAGGATATGAAGGCCCTTTCCTGTCCAGAAGAAGGAAAAAAAACCTGGAAAGAATGTCCTGTGAGGGGTAGGTAAGGACTTTGGGCATGTCTAGCTTGGAAAATTGGAGTCTGAAGGACAACCTCATTGCTCTCTGCAGTTTTTTGAGGAGGTGGATGGGAGAGGGAGGTATTGAGCTCTTCTCCCTGGTATCCAGTGATAGGATGTGTGGAAATGGTTCAAAATGTGCCAGTGGAGGCTTAGACTGGATGTAAGGAAGCCTTTCTTTACTGAGAGGGTGGTCAACCACCAGAGCAGGTACCTTAGAGAGGTGGTGCATGCCTCAGATTGCCAGTGTTTAAAAAGCATTTGGACAATGGTTAAATTATGTGCTTTAACTACTGGACAGCTATGAAGTGGTAAAAGAGTTGGACTAGATAATTAGTATCCCATTCCAACTGAAATATTTTATTATATTCCAAATAATATTAAGGAATGTGATTAAGTTAGTTATAGTTATGTTCTGGCATCTTTGACAAGAGTATTCATCTACATCAACTCATTTTCTTTAAACTGCATGATGCACATGTAAAAGTTATACAAGGTTATAGTTAGTTCTTATGTAGGGCAACACTATATTTTCTCCTCAGGTACACATAATCTGGCATTCTCAGTAGTTTATAACATTAAAAAATAATTTATTAAGGTAATCTTACTTTGTAAAATTATACACAGTGTCAGGTTTTCATGCTTTGAAGTGGTCTCAGTATCTGGTGTTTCAAAGAGCTAAAAGAATTTTATTGTCCATAGCAGAACGTATTAGAGACTCATTTGTTACAGGGAAGAAAATGCACATAGAAAGATGTGTTGCAGAATTAGAAAGAATGTGACATCAGTGTTCTGAAGTGACTGGAAGTTACATGTCCTTGTTTTCATGAAGACAATGGTTCAGGCTTTTCTGTGAATGACTATTCAGGAATTTTTGTATAAATTAAATTAAATTATCACGCTCAAGATACAGTGTGCCTTCATATTTGTCCACTTAGATAAAAGATACCAAAAGTATTTGAAAGAGAAGGACATTCAGACAGACACACAAAATAGTTGCTTTACCCTTGTTTTTATAGAAAAAAAAAGAAGTAAATTTGTTTTATTATCTGCAAACTCAATAGTTAACCCATATAACATGAAAAAGTGACCTTTTTTTACTCATCATAGCATGCTGATGGCATGTAAGATGAACAGGTGATGTCTTGATGACTGCAATGGGAAGCATCGCTTCTAAACAGTCTACTATGACAGACAAAAAGGGAACTTTCTTAGCCCTTCTTAGTGCCCATTTGTCACCATATTGAAAAACTTCAGCCACACTGTATTTTGACAAGTTTTGTTTCTCTTTAGCTATTGCAGCTCTGTTGCCTTCACCAGAATTATATGACCAATAAGGATTTAAATTTACTATTTCTTTCTTAAGACATCTGGCAAGGAGACGTGCAAAATCCTTAAAGAACTGTAGAGCTACTTATTTTTTTTTAATTATTAAGAATATTTTAAGACTGATTAAATATTTAAGAATACTTACTATTAATTATTTTTATTATTAATATATACATATTACAGCATATTTGTGTTTCCCAAAATAAGTAAATGTTATTTTTCTTACAGAGTTAATTATGTATTTTGTTTGCTTGTTGCAATCAGAGGGGGAAAAAGAGTGCAAAATACATACCCTCTGGTTGAACCATCCTTTATCATTACATACCTGTAGGCTTTCCCTGTGTAGACTATGAAATCTAATCTTATTATACAAAATGATGAATGAAAAACATGAAAAGCTAAGTGTAGAAGATATTTTCTGTATTATAGGAGTGGAGATGGTGACGGGAGGAGGAAGAACAAAAAAAAATGACGGAAAAATGCTGTAGGAGGGAAAAATAATTACAGTGTGTACACAGTGAAGGAAATGTCAAAAAGCATACTATCAGTCCAAGATTAATAATTGTAGTTCAAAAAAAGCCAAAGAACATCTGTCTTTTTTTCTCCCTGGTTTATCACTTCTAGCTCCAGTGAGTTCTGATTATGTTCTTAATCTGGCGAGGAAAAAAAATCATGTTTATATCCCTAATTTGCAAAGAAAAAGGGAAAAAAAGAACTTATATTTCCCTTCTAAATTAGAGGCTAAGCAAGGTTGGAAAGCGGATATACAGCAATCATGCTAGTACAAGGTTTACTGTGTTAAAAAAATTACTTACTGCAACATTTGGGAACATTTGTTTAAAATGGGCTGTGGTGAATAGTTTTTAATTTATTTTTATACTGGGACCCAATTCTCAAGTTTCACACAAGATATTACAATTATATTACAAAACCAGCTGAATCCACTGTTTTGACTCAAATGTTCAAGGTTCAGCATGTCTTGAAAGCAAACTATAATATATTTTGCTTCCACATAAAAAATAAAAAAAACCCCAAACAACAAAGCAAACCCAGCTGACTCAGACCTACGTAAAGGAACAACCCATTTAACAACATTGATGAACACAGTTTGCCTTACCAAGCAATTGTTCCACCAATATGTGGATATAGTCTTCTTTTTGTAAGCAAATCTGTTTCTTTATTTGGCTTACTGGATAAGAGCATATTTGTGAAGTTGTTAACATATTTGTTGATTATGAATAGTGAGGGCATTTAATATTTTAAATAATTCGGAAACATAATATGTGAACCACACTGGCTAATGATGCCTGTTCCTTTATGTGTAGCTTACATTCTTTGAATGGATGTAATGTGAAGATCTAGGAGGAAATCAGAGATTCTCAGGAGAGCTTGAAATTGTTAACTACAAAGGAGAAGGTAATTTAAGAAATGTTCATTGTTTTTCTGGGTCAAGATCAGAAAGGTCTGCTTCCTCTTTAGACATGCTGAGCTGTTGTGAATTCACCTGACTAGTTGCATAACACATTGTCAATGTTAATGACCAAAGCATTTGAGAATTAAGCATTTGAGATCTGCTCCTTAAGTGCCTCCATGAGGTTTTAGAAACCCCTCTGTTAAGCCGTACCTTAATTTCAGTCAAATATGGCCTCATCCTACTTCATGTGACAAAAATATTTATGTTCAAGGAAAACATTTTTACTTTCAAGATTCATTTTCAAGTGTGTTTTTTTGACTGCATAATGGGCTTGTGAGTAGTAAATACACACACACAAATATATATATATAAACATATATATATATAGACATGGGCACAATCCATTCATCAAATATGAGGGTATGAACTGTTTGCCTCATACATTTAGTGGACAGGCATCCAAAAACAGCTCGTTGCTTCTTAAGGAAGTCACAGGGTTTATCTGGACGAGGTGATTATTCAATGATCCCAAGTTTGCAGCAAAAAGCTTGTGCTTCCTGAGTTATGTTTCTCTATATATATTGATACAGATACTGTGTACTAGGTAGCATTTAGCAGAGCACAATGTACTGCGTGCTGATCAGAATTATGTGTGCATTATAGTCCCAAATTTTCAGCATTTACCGTGTCTCTGAGTCATCTGAGCTGTAGTATTATCCAGGAGACATGATTTTGTTCAGCACAGTAAGCCTGGTTAACTGCAGTGAAGTATCTCACCACTGTTTTTACAAACTGGTCCAATCTCAACAGCAGGGAGGGATGAATCTCAGTTTTGGATTCCCCTCCCCTGCATGAGAGGAGAGGCAGTACTTGACTCTGTGCCGAGTTGTGCAGGCTCAGGAGGAGGTGTGTCTGCAGACCTGTGGTGCCCACTCCTGTTATATCTGCAACTTGCTCATTGCCAAGCCATTCACAAGGAAAGACATTTGGCTTTTAGTGTAAAATCTGATGTCCAAACACCTGCTCCAATTTTGTCTAGAAAATCAGCAGCCAGGTGGATGTTTATATATTGTGGATGGGCTATAGCCTTCAAGTCTGTTGATGGGTTTCACTGAAAAATACCAGCCCCTGATGCTCAGCAAAAAATTCTGGATTTTTCAGAAGTTAAGGAAGAGTGTTATTCCTCCCAAATCCAGTCCTCCTTTGTTATTATGGGTCATGTGAACAAAAATGAAATAATAGCCTACAAAATTATCAAGTAATAGGAAAAAAATGGCTGCTGATGTTGGAAGAAATTCTGATTCCAGCTTGTGAGTACTGTGGTCAAAATGATGATGATTACTGTGGTCAGAATGATGTAAATGAGAAGAGAAGAGGAAATAAAAGTCTTACAGAATCATGACTTCTGTAACATTCACTATAAACAACTGCTCATGAGCAGTCATGCATACATAACTATAAGGGAGATAAGTAAAACAAAAATTATTACCATTTTAATCAATCAGTTTCAATTCAGCATAATCAATTTGTGTATAATTATTTTGAAACCCATTCAACTACATTGAGCTGTCTACTTGGTCAGCTTCCCTGGAAGTTGCCCTCTCTGCCCTTGCATAGTTCTGTGTGTGAACATAGGATTTATTTTCACATCACAAATAATTTTTAAATTTAAATTTTACTCTCCCAACCTGATCTCAGAGACACTTCATCATCTCATGTCTGTCCTTCACTTCTGTGTCAAGGCAGTGAAAGTCACAACCAGAAGAATGCTTTGCATAGCTGCACCTGGCAGATTACCAGTGGTTTGCAAGAATTCCCTAATAGAAAAAAACACTCCCAACATAACTAAAATTAACCTATCTGATACCACTTTCATTTCCCCATTTGAGCTACACTGAACTGATCCATCCTGCTTTGCATTTTCAGGTTGCAGTGTGGGCTGCATTCCCCCTGGACAGGTGAGATGTATGCAAGGCAGAAGGCAAGGATGATAACTCCCCTGTACAAGCGCAGGCAGCTCTCTCTGTACACATGTCAGTGAGCAGCCAAGCTGACAGCTGACCCATGACAAGGTTATGTCTTTCTACCCATTGCCTGTAATCTACAGCGTGCATTAGAAGCTTAAGGACACAGTGTTTGCTGATCTAAACAGACTCCACACACACCCTTTATTACTCTATAAGGACAAGTACTTTAAATTCCCCAACTGAAACCTCAAGGTTATTTGGACAAAGAAAATGTCCTTTCAGCAGCTGTTGCATGACAAGCTCTGTTCTGAGATATTTTGCAGACCCAGATTAGAAGATGGGAAAAGTAGCAGAATGAAACTCAACCCAGCATATATGGCCCTTGTTTAAAGGTTTGTTTCTTAACTCCAGGTCTTGCTATTTGGAAAAAATAGCATGCCACAAAATCAATGAACATCCATTATTAAGTCCAAATAGTTCACAATGGGCATAGAATTTCTACAAATCAAATTTTGGCATAGACCTGTCCAATACTCCAAAAAAACCCAAACCACCAGAAAAACATAGCTCAATTCCATATGTGCCCTTCAAATGCTGGCACTAGGGTCAGAAAACATTCCAATCACCATATTGCACAACAGTCCCCTATTTCTTGCTTTATAACATTTGCAGAAGGTCTGTGTTGTTTAATATATTTTTGGTCTGTATTTAGGGCTGCTGACTGTTAACAATGTGAGGAGTCACATTCAACTCTTCTCTTGCTTAGCAGCATAAATGTATATTGCTCAGGGTACAGTGCACTTGGGCAACATCCACAGCACACCGTTAGCATACCTAAAAATACAGCAACTGGCAGAAAGATGTGTTCTTGTTCTCTTTCTGTGCTTGTTGCTTATGACATTATTTAGAAATCTAAACTTGGAAGCTTGCACTTTGTATTTATATTTTTTTCCAGATTTGCTGCATTATTGCAGGATTATTATCTACAGTAGTATGCCAAGAAATCCTTTTCTTGGCGTTCTGCATTTCTTTAAACTGGATTTGTTCCTGGCTCTTTCTGGAACAGAGCTCGCATTCAGAAATTCCTCAGGAGACTTTGTTGCAGTAGCCTTTTCTTGCTTATACTGATAGGCTGCAGGTGTCTGTACTGTCACTTCACAGTCACTGACATGCCAGCAGACATATCCAGCCCTTTTTGACATTTCTTTGACAGGCAGGAGCAAAATCCTTCAAAACAAAAGTAGCTCCCCCCGCTCCACACCCC